>JACXGI010006033.1:0-43803 GCA_016801175.1 Esox masquinongy | reverse complement strand
AAGAGAAGGGAGTGATCAATAGTGTCAAAAGCAGCACTAAGATCAAGAAGCAACAGGACGGATGCGGAACCTTTGTCTGAGGCCATTAGAAGGTCATTTGTTACCTTCACGAGTGCAGTCTCAGTACTATGATGGGGTCTGAAACTGGACTGGAGCATTTCATAAATGTTATTTGTCTTCAGGAAGGCATTCAGTTGTTAGGAAAAACATTTTTCTAAGATTTTTTGAGAGGAATGGGAGGTTCGATATTGGCCTATAATTGTTTAATTTGTCTGGATCCAGATTCGATTTTTTTATAAGAGGCTTAATTTCCGCTATTTTTAGTGAGTTTGGTACGCATCCGGAGGAAAGGGAGCAATTTATTATGTTCAAAATTGGCTGACCTAGCACAGGAAATAGCTCCTTAAGTAATTTTGTTGGAATCGGGTCTAGCTGACAATTTGTGGGTTTAGAACTCATTACAAATTTAGTGAATGTGTCGAGCGATACGGGATCAAAAAATTCAAATGTCCCCATTGACACCTGGTCAGGGAGGTTCAGGACATTCTCAGGACAATTGAGATTTTGGGGACTATAACTATTTAAGGAGGAGTCAGTTATTTGTTTTCTAATGGTGATGATCTTTTCATCAAAGTAGTTCATGTATTCATTACAGCTAAAGTGAAGACCCACTTCACTTGTTGAGCGTTGCTTTTTTGTTAACTTTGCAACTGTAGTGAAGAGAAATTTTGGATTGTTTTTGTTCACCTCAATCAGGTTGGAGAAATAATCTGATCGAGCAGATGTGAGTGCTTTTCGGTATTGTAGTGTACTGTCTATCCAGGCTCGTCTGAATACTTCCAACTTTGTGGAGCGCCACTTTCGCTCCAATTTTCTGGAGGCTTGCTTGAGTGCTCTAGTATTGTCTGTGTACCAGGGAGCAAGTTTCTTGTTGCGTATTTCTTTTGTTTTTAGTGGTGCAACCGTATCTAAAGTATTTCGCAGTGTTGAGTTTAGATCGTCGATTAGATCGTTTGCGGAATTATTTACTCTGTCGTTGATGAGCGAGCTTGGAAGAATATCAAGAAATCTATTTGCAGTCAGAGAATTTATAGTACGGCTTTTGAAACTCATTGTTTGCGGAGCAAGTGGATTTCTTGTTTTAACGCTAAATGTAATAAAACAGTGATCCGATAATCCAGGATTTTGGGGGGAAATTATTAGATCTACAATATCTATTTCCCGTGACAGGACTAAATCTAAGGTATGATTGTGGCAGTGTGTTGGACCTGAGACATGTTGGATAAAACCCATTGAGTCAATTATGGCTTCAAAGGCTTTTTGAAGAGGGTCAATTGACTTTTCCATATGAATATTGAAATCGCCAAAAATTAGAATACGATCTGCCATGACTACAAGGTTAGACAAGAATTCTGGAAACTCATTGAGGAACATTGTGTATGGCCCGAGGGGCCTGTAAATAGTAGCTATGTAAAACGATATATCAGCCTGGTTAACTTTCATGAGTAAAACTTGAAAACCAGTGATGTGTTTAAGACTAACTTTATATTTACTGTCATAAATATTAGCAACAACCCCTCCTTTTCAGGATGCACGGGGGATATGATCACTAGTATAGCCAGGAGGAGAGGCCTCACTTATGGCAGTAAATTCATCAGGCTTTAGCCATGTGTCATACAAGCCAATAAAATCTAGTTTATGATCAGAGATTAATTCAGTTACTGCAACTGCCTTTGGAGCAAGGGATCTAACATTTAGGAGTCCAATTTTGAGATGCGAGGTGATACAGTCATTTTTATTTGTGACGGAGGTGGAGGAAGGCTTTATCTTAATAAGGTTGCTATTGTTAGCACTACCTTGTTTAACTTTTCTCAGCCTGGAACGAATCACAGTGGCAATAGGTAAAACTGTACTAACTACTCTGGCTATGCTATCGACAGACTCCACTATACTAGCAGCCTGACCTGCACCCTATCTCATGGTGAGGCTATAGGAGTGAGACTCCTGTCAATGTTCCTAGATAAAAGAAGAGCACCACTCCAGCTAGGATGGAGTGCGTTCACATGTGTTACTGGAGCAGCATTATGCAACCACTGTGTTGCTTTGCAGTTCCAGTCAGCACATTACTCTCAGCTGAATGTGCCAGTGGTCCCTCCTGTGCTAAGCTGTACTGAACGAGAACAGCAGTGGCACAAGCCCAGAACTTTGGTAAGTTTGCACTATAATTATTCACCTGTTGGCTATATTTTCAAACTATATCTAAACTTCTAATAGTATCCTGCATAACTTGATAGGGTATGAAGCCAGGACCCGTGGATAGGATGGCTATGCTGCCTGCTAAACCAAAATGTAGAGCAACAACAGAGGGTGTAAGGTAAATGCTGAATATTGTAGGTTTATCACAATACAATGGATATAACAAGTCTACACACCCCTGTTAAAATGCCAGGTTCTTGTGATGTAAAAGAATGAGACAAAGATAAATCATGTCAGAATTTTTTCCACCTTTAATGTGACCTATAACGTGAACAATTCAATTGAAGAACAAACTGCAATCTTTGAGGGGGAAAAATAAACTCTCAATAACCTGGTTGCATAAGTGTGCACACCCTTAAACTAATACTTTGTTGAAGCACCTTTTGATTTTATTACAGCACTCAGTCTTTTTGGGTAGGAGTCTATTAGCATGGCACATCTTGACATGGCAATATTTGCCCACTCTTCTTTGCAAAAGCGCTCCAAATCTGTCAGAGCCCTCTTCAGATCACCCCACAGATGTTCAATTTGATTCAGGTCAGGGCTCTGGCTGGGCCATTCCAAAACGTTAATCTTCTTCTGGTGAAGCCATGCTTTTGTGGATTTGGATGTGTGCTTTGGGTCGTTGTCGTGCTGAAAGGTGAACTTCCTCTTCATCTTCAGCTTTCTAACGGATGCCTGAAAGTTTTGTACCAAAATTGCCTGGTATTTGGAACTGTTCATAATTCCCTCCACCCTGACTAAGGGCATGATGCTGCCACCACATGATTCTGCCACCGCCATGCTTCACTGTGGGTATGGTGTTCTTTGGATAATGTGCAGTGTTGCTTTTGCGTCAAACATACCCTTTGGAATTGTGGCCAAAAAGTTCAACCTTGGTTTCATCAGACCATAACACATTTTCCCACGTGCTTTTGGGGGACTTGATGTTTGTTTTTGCAAACTTCAGCCGGGCTTGGATGTTTTTCTTTGTAAGAAAAGGCTTCCGTCTTGCCACCCTACCCCATAGCCCATTCATATAAAGAATACGGGAGATTGTTGTCCCATGTAGCACACAGCCAGTACTTGCCAGAAATTCCTGCAGTTCCTTTAATGTTGCTGTAGGCCTCTTGGAAGCCTCCCTGACCAGTTTTCTTCTCGTCTTTTCATCAATTTTGGAGGGACGTCCAGTTCTTGGTAATGTCTCTGTTGTGCCATAACTTCTCCACTTGATGATGACTGTCTTCACTGTGTTCCATGGTATATCTAATGCTTTGGAAATTCTTTTGTACCCTTCCCCAGACTGATATATTTCAACAATGTGATCCCTCTGATGCTTTGGAAGCTCTCTGCGGACCATGGCTTTTGCTCTGAGATGCAACTAAGAAAATGTCAGGAAAATCCTACTAGAACAGCTGAACTTTATTTGTGATTAATCGGAGTCACTTTAAATGATGGCAGGTGTGTAATGACTTCTATTTAACATGGGTTTGAATGTGATTGGTTAATTCTGAACACAGCCACATCCCCAGTTATAAGAGGGTGTGCACACTTATGCAACCGGGTTATTGTATGGTTTTTATTTTTCATTTTTCCCCCTCGAAGATTTCAGTTTGTTTTTCATTTGAATCGTTCACATTATAGGTCACATTAAAAGTGGAAAACGTTCTGACGTGATTTATCTTTGTCTCATTCTTTTACATCACAAAAACCTGGCATTTTCACAGGCGTGTGTAGACTTTTTATATCCACTATATGTTGCATGTTTGAATTTAAATACCTGTGTGGATTTGTCACTTTCCACTCATGTACGTTTTATGTCCCACACAGGAGCACACTCTACAAAGGCCTCAGTGGGGATTTGCCTCATCTTTCTGTCCTTCGGGTGAGTAGGGATATCAACCAAAATCTGTATACTAGTATATTAATATTTCATGATTTTCTTTTTCCTCCCCTTTTGATAAAATTTACTATGACCCATTGATTATACAAACAAGTATTCTGCTTTTAGAGAAAAAAACTATTGACCTGAAATCAATCAAATGTTTACACAAGGGTCCACCATTATGAACTTATTTGTAATGGTGTATGGCGCCGTGCATGATGTGCAACATATTGTGGGCATGAAATTACAGACAAAATTCATGGTATGATAATTGTGGTTGTTTGATATTGCAGTATATTGCTAATCAATATATTGTTACATCCCTAGGTGACAGAGGTGTATAAAGGTTTCTTCACAGCTGAGGCGCCGATGATCTGCAGCATGGGCATCAGCTGTGAAATTCCCCTGGTTGACTTTGCCCTTGGCAAGGTTCAAGCCGGAAGTCCTTTGTCCTATCAACAACCAGCTACTGCAAAGAGAGACCTGTCCTTCCGTGCTGCCCCACCACGTCCATCTGTGTCTCTTCAGAATTACCGCCTACAGCCATCCAGTTGCATGTTGTGCTGAACCACGACAGCTACACCATAGGAGTCTGGAGGTCACCTGGGACATGGTGCACAAATTCGAATGTGCTACCAGAGCACTGAGTTCATGTATTGAATGGCATCAGCTAAGGAGGCATAGATTGACTGCCTCACTTTTCAGGGAGATCTGCCAGGTTCAAGAGAACTCTGAAGAACATCTGGCTGACCGGACACTGCAAGGGACCCGTCAGATGGCTGCTATGAAGAGGGGACTTGAATTAGAGGCAGATGCTATCTGGGGATATTGCCAAATGAAAAGGGTCAACCACTACCCCTTTGGATTCATAATTCACCCAGACACTCCTTGGCTGGGGGCATCTCCAGTTAATCATTGACCCTTCAGAGCCATGTCAGTTTGGGCTGACTGAGATGAAGTGCCCGAATGTTAAAAACTATGTTGACTGCCCGTATCTCCAAATGAATTCAGGCAAATTGAAGCTAAAACAAATATGCTTACTACTGGCAAGTACATGGGGCAGATGCTAATAATGGGAATGAATTGGTGTGATTTTGTAGTCTCAGCTGAGGAAGACATACTCATTCAAAGAATTTACAGAGACAGTGATGTTTTGGATGTAATCAGAGAGAAAGTAGACAGGTTTTATTCGTATGTCTACTTGCAGAAATGTCTAATGCTTCAGGATTGAGATAAAATCAAATTAAATGTTTTGTGCTCTGTGTTAACTTTAATTTTCACTTTTAATGGTAAGTTTTTATGATTGAGATTTTATGCTATATGTTAAAGTTTATGCATCTTTATCTTTCAATGGCAGATGAAAGTTTATGCATCTTTATTGTGCATTTAAAAAGCCATTACAATAAAATAACAAAGGTCTTTATTGCATTAATGCAAGAACAGGTACCTCTCTAAATGTAAATTGTTGCTTGCTAGCAGAGCCATTCAGTTTCATTGACAATACATTGCACAGGATGTTTAGTGGCATAGTTGTCTACAACGTCATGTGTGCTCCACTTGTAAAATAAAACAAGGAGTCAGGAACACTTTGGTGACTGGCAAGAGCTTTTTCAAGTCCCTGATCTGAGGATCAGGGGTGAAAGTAGATTTCATTTATTAGCGGTACTGACCTGTGGGTGCATGCGCTTGCGTGCACATTTTATGTGCCCTTTTTGCTCACGATAGGCCTATTTTATGTGTTGTTTCTTCATAATAACTTTATAATTCATTATTACAGCTCCCTGTTATGCTGTGCGCATCATGTATTGAGCAGATCACGCAGATAGTCTGTTATTTTCGCCTGCGCAAATTATATTCTATTTGTCTGCTCTTGTCACTTTTAATAGTTGGAAAGTTTTAACATTTACAATTTAAACAAAATTATAAGAAAATCGAAAGAGATATATGTATAATAATTTAGGTCCTATTATTCATATGTTCTACAATTTGCAGTAACTGCATGCCTTCTAGGATGAATATCATAGCTTTTTTTGAGCTCAACATTGTTTCAACTGGATATTTTCCGCGGTAATGGAATGAACAGGTATTTGCCCAAGCGGGAAGAGGAGACATGGTCAGAAGCAATTTCTGTAGGTTACTAAGTGTAGTGGTTATACTGGTACTCTTGTAAAGGAATTGGAAAGCATTTGCTTACTCATTATATCATTCTCAGTCTCAATGAATAGACTAAAACACTGTTGACTTTGTGTGTGAGGTGATGAACAAATACTTACAGAAGCACTGTAACTCTTGAGGGAAGTTCATTTTAATTACTAGCCTACTATCAGACACCCCACACACCCCTTTATAGCATTACACATGTACACAGGCCAGGTAATTTGTGGCCAAGCAATAAGCTATTCTACAAATAAATGAAAGCTGACAAATTAGCAGGAGAGAGAGTTTCGTTTACAATACACAGACTCTCTTTGCTCCAATTTTAAAATAGGGATGTTTTTATGAAAATACTAAACTGTAGATTGTAGATAATCTGAGACTGGCCCAATTATAATATAAAATGCATGTGCCAGACAGGTTAAAACAATTTAGCAGACATAATGCAGCCTTTTTGTCTTTCGTACACATTTCTATCTGATAGCATAATTATCCAACAAAATTAAGATCTGATTATCCTTCATCTCTGACATATTTCGGATTGGATATGGCCTACTTCGGATCCCAGATGGATTGGGTATTGATTTTACAACAAATCAATACCCAATCCATCTGAGATATTTTGGGGGTCTGATAAAAATGTCATGGACAGTTCAGCTGGGATATACATTTTGTGATCCGACAAAGACCTCAACCATGCAGACACCTTCTGGGCTGACCGTGAAGCACATTCAAGTTGTTCTTAGTTGTTCATTCTCGCACTTCCTCCCGGGAGAGACCGATAATAGGCTGATGAAGATAATGCACCGTTTCATAATTTAAGATTGCATTCTTGCAATGTAAAGTTTGGGGATTTTTTCTTAAATCTATACAATACAAACCCTACTCATGATGACATTTGAGAATTCAGTTTTTATTGTATTGACAATATGCTTCTATTCTCTTACCCAATTTACTTTAATCTCTGCTGATTTTCTTCCATTACACAAATCTTGTTTTTGGGCATTTCAAAAGCAATTAAAATAAATAACGTTTTTCTTACATTAATACAAAAACATGTAAATCTCTACATTTATATGGTTTCCCGCTAGCTGAGCCATTCAGCTTCATTGAAAATACATTGCAAAGGACGTTTAGTGGCATAGTAGCCATAGTTTACTCTATACTTTTTTTTGACGGCCAATATGGCTGTTAAAATTCCAAAATTCTGGCCATATAGAACGGCTACTGCCCATATGTTTTAAATAGCCATATAATAGCCTACATCTATGGATGATGGTCTTCAAAAGTTATATAAATCAGGCCAGTATGTTGAAAAACATGGCTGCTATTGACAGATGAACATTTGTAGCGGTGAGGTTTTGCACATACATAGACACATCTACAAGTATAATGGTATTATAATTCTGCTTGGTGCATATGTTAACAAAGATGATATGACAATAATGACTTCATATTTTTTTAGCAACCACACGGTGGCGCTATTGAGGTTTCCCACTTTTGCACGCTCAACTCGTTTAAAATAATATTGTGAAAAGAGGTGTACGAGTCCATCTACTCCCAAGGAACATATGTGCAATTGGGACCCATTACTTCGGGCAAACATTTTCGGTGATTCTGAATTTGTGAAAAACACATCAAACGCTACTTCTATAGCATCAAATGACTGATGTTAAGTGTAATTACATTTGGTACACATGATCAGGGTTGGGAGTTTAGTTTGTATAAAAGATGTTTCCATTTGGCCACATGGGGATACTAGTGAAAAGGAAAAACCATATATGTAATATTGTTTACAGCTGTAGACATGAGTTGGATATATGTCCTGTTGGAAAAAAATGCAATCTGGCCACTAATAGCTTAATGCTGAAACCCGCTAAATGCTGCTTGCAGCTTTAATTAGGGTTTCAGCAGTTCACTGGTGAAACCCTATTGTTTGTTCCGGTTCATTAGGGTTTCAGCAGTTCACCCTAAAAAATGCTATAAACTTGCATACTGTTAAAGTAGTCCACGTGTAACAACCATACAGACCCCTCCCCCCCGATTCCTCCACCAGGGGCGCTATAGTACACAATTCAATGTGCTAATTTCAAAATGATGCCATTTCCACCCTGTTTGCGCTGATTTTTTTGGTACTGGCCTCATTTCTCATGAGGCTAAAAAGCCTCAAGAACCCATAAAGTCTGCAATGATGGATTTTTCTGTACAATGAAAATTTGTCCAAAACTACAAAAATATTCTCATGAACCGTAAATCCAATTGACTTGTCCTTTGGCATACAGTCGTCTCATACATGCCTCCCTAAAATCTTTTCAGGAATAAGAGATATCCCTTGCAAAATGGTGGACAAGATGGCTGACTACTGTACAATATATGTATGCATGTGTGCAATTCTTTATTGGAACAATAACCTATGCACTTCATATTCATTGTGCATCCAGATACCACTCCCATATAAGACCATGTGCATTTGTTGGTTGATATCTGAAAAGACGGCAAAATGGCAGCTGACAGAATTCTGTCCCTTTTCAACACAAGCTAATGCTAACAAATGCCTTTAAAACTATTTTTCTCCTAAACCGTACATCGGATTTACTTGCCAGTATATTTCCAGACTCTAGGCCACACTTCTGAACAGGGCTGACAACTGAAACTAGTTGCTATGTCAAAAATCGACTGAACAATGACTTCACAGTTAGCCCTTCATGCTAACTCCAATGACCACTAGCGTTAATTAAATATTAGGCTGTATCTTTTGAACCGTTTGAACTACAGACACAAAACAAACTTTGTTCACCAGTTTGTAATATCCCTACTTCAAATTAGAAAATGTTTATTGATTTTACGTATGCTAATTAGCATAATTAACATTAAATAATTATTAGGCTGTATTTTTCTAACAGGCCTAATCTGGCATACCGGGCATTTGTCCGGTGGGCCAAGGCACATTTGGGGCCATATAACTTGAAAAAAAAAAATGTTTTGCCAATGACCGGAACATAAAGCAGAGACAGCAGCCCATTGGTTCATTTTCTATACTGACACTGGGCTGGCCCAATCACATCTCTTATTAGGCACCTCCCCTACTGTCAACTGTTTCTCCTGTCAGATGTGGTGGCTCAGAGCCAAAAATCTGGATGAGGGTGTCGTAATGGACTAACAAAAGAAAAGAGCTAGGGCAAGCGGGTGCGGAGAAGATGCAGACCAAAAGTAGTAAAACTCTGGAGGCGGATTCCACCCGTGTGCAAAAAAACTGACGTTTGCTGTAGTAGCTTCATTATATACAGTACCCGATATTGTGCAGCAACAGGTGATCGTGGAACTTGGAGGAGAGGTGGCTGGCCATGGCCACTGCCAGGCAGAGGAGCAGGCGCGTGACAAGGAAGCCGAGGAGGCACAGTGTGAGCGTGACAGGGCCGAGGGACAGAGTGAGCAGGAGAAGAGGAGCTAAAAGTGGTAAGCATGGATTGGCTTCATGATTAACAGGGAGAAAATCCCTGGAGGGGGCAGCAGGGGGAGGTAGTGTGTGTGTGCCCATGATGGTGATGATTAAATAAATTAATGTAGATAATAATAAGATAATATAATCGTCGTCGCTATCATAAAGTGAAACTACTGCTGGTGGTCACTCAGTCAATGTGAAATAGCGCAGCATTGGCGTTGTTAGGCCTGGACACCTTTTTTGAATAGCCCCGGATCTCAAATTGACCAAAAAATAATAATTATAAAAAAATAGCCCCTGATCTTTTCATCTATAATTCCGATCACGCATTATTACAATGTAGACGAGTAGGCCGCTAGCATGTACGTCGAAATGTTCCTCCAGCATGTACATTCAAAACCTTGTACTTTCTGTCCCCGGGGGACAAAAAATAACATTTATCAAAACGCTGCATTTCAGAAAACAATCAACTACTCACAACACCACAACATTAAGTGATAACACAACAGCATTAACTCACAACACAACAAGATTGGTTCACACCACAACAGCATCAGCCCAGAACACAACGGCATTAGACCAAAACACAACATTTGCAGAAACACTGCATTTCAAGTTGCTCACAACGGAATTGCTCCAGACCACTAGGGGCAGTGCAAGGAGGTGTTTTTGGTGTTTTACCTTTGGTCGTAAAATCAAGTGTAGTCACTCAACGTAAGATTATAAATTAAATTATAATAAAATAAAAAAACTTACATTGGTGAATTTAAATCGCGTTTGTCATGGTTGGGATTATTTTAAATAGGCTTTATGCACATTCCATGAATAAAGTTCCATGCCCACTTCCTACCGGTATGCCAGTTTCCGGTACCACATATTACAAACCAGTAGCAATAATATTGCTAGCGCTATGTCCGGTTATATCACAGTTTTTTTACAAGGTGGCTCCAGGACTTGCCTGAACTTAACATTAACGATGTACATCGAATAGTTATATCCGCCTTCAAGACTCCAGTTAGCAAGAAGGAAAATTGGTTCAAGATGTATATAGGAAGCTACATAGACAACTATGAATGTAAGATTGACGTTAGCTAGTTCATGTTAGCTATCTTACAGGGAATCTAGCTGAAAGTGTTTGTATTTGTGTTAGCTTGCAGTATAATTATGCTAGCGAGCTATAATGCCTAACAATAAGTGTTATTTCATATTTTCTGCACAGTATCTAAAATATACACTGACAGGGAAGGCTGCCTGTCACAGGTCCATGAGGAAGCATGCGAGCACAGCATGCGAGTAGGGAAAAATGATAGATATTGTAGATACTAGCAACATTGCTAAGAAAACATATTCTGTAGGACAGTCATTCAGGTCAACATATGTAGGAGACAGTGTTTATATTTAATCTTATCACTAGATTATTGTATCATTCTCATGACTATACATAACTGAGGGTTGTTGAACAAGGAACAAAACCTCTAACCTGCTCCAGTTGTCTTTATGGCCTACCTTGAGGGCCTGATTTGTGCACCTCGTCAGTCCTAACCTGGACACATTGTGAATTACATGTGCTCTTCATTTCTGCACTTCATAACGTTTTTCTTCACTCCATAGATGTTAAAGCACTCTGTACCAGTGATAGTGGTTTGAAGCCACTGCTCCTGAGTTGCAGGAAGTGCTATGTGCAACCACCTAGTTGCTCTTCTTTACCAGACAGCACAATTCTCACTACTCAACACTCTCGTTGCACCACCTGTTCACAGCTGCACAGAGACAGAACAACATTGGCACAAGCCAAGAACACTTGTGAGCCAAGAACAGTGCACAAAACAATGCACATACATTCGTTATCCTATGTAATAGTAAGTCTGTTGCAAAAGGTTATGTCACTCCTTGTTCTTTAGGGTGTGAAGCCTGGTCCGGTTGATTGCATGGAGATTCGGAAACCAACTAACGCGTGTGCTGATGGAATAAGGTAAGGTTAGAGGCAACTCAAATTAATGTTTTAGAAATGTGATATTTGGAGTTTGTAAATCTGTATGTTATTTGATGTTCACTGTGTTATTACTACTTTAAGCCATCAATTATGCCAAATTGATGGCTTTGCAGTTTTGCAGTTCTCTCTACAAAGCTCTCCATGGACTAATGCCTGACATGGACCTTCTCCCCGTCTCAGAAACATATGCTAACTTTACTCCACTTACTGCCCCTCATTTGACAACCATGGACATGCCAGCCAATGTTCCCCTGGTTGAGTCTGCCTTTGGGCCAGTGCAAGCTGGCAGTGGACTGTCTTATCAACCTCCACAGACAAAAACCCATGAAATTGTGAAGATACCTGATGCCCCTTCTATACCACCACTTCCATTAGATGTCTACAGGCTTCAGACTTTTCAGTGTGTCTACATCCTTACCCATCAAGAGCAACTCCACGACAAAGCATTAGAGACAACCTAAAAGATGTCACTCAAAATCCAGGCTGGTACAAGGGAGCAGAGCAGCAGCACCGAATGGCATCAGCTTAGGAAAAGGAGAATAACATCCTCACGTTTCCTAGAGGTTTGCCATGTACCAGGGGAGACATCCATTGACCACCTAGCAGAATGGATGTTCAAGGGATCTGGTATGCAGACCATGGAGATGAAAAGGGAGCTGCACATTGAAAAATGGTAACTTCTTCCCATGTGGTTTTGTAGTCCACCTAGATACCCCGTGGTTAGGATCGTCTCCAGATGGCATAATATTTGACCCAAGTGTGAGGTCCCACTTTGGTGTCTTGGAGGCTAAGTGGCCAAATGTACAAACTTATGTGGACTGCCCATACCAGAAAATACAGAATTGAGAGCTGAAGTTGAGATCACATGCCTACTAATGGCAGGTGCAAGGTCAAATATATCTAACAGGGTGTAGCTGGTGTGACTTTGTCATCTGTGCTCAGGAGGACATTCTAGTTGAGAGGATGTATAAAGATCTTCAGGTTTCAAACACAATAAGAGAGAAGGTTGACCACTAATTTTTACCACTACTTGCAGAAAAGTCTGTCTCGCAACTGAATGTATCCCCCTGCTTGGGTGCCAGTTCAGTTGTTACAAATTAATATTAAGAATTAGGATTTGTTTGAAGTTGTTACATTTTAGCACTGGTAGAAACTCAGTTTTCAAAACAAGTGTTAGTGTTCCCGTAAAGAAAAAAACAAATATCGATTGTATGAAGAATGTATTTTAATGTGTATCATTTCAACAGTTCAACAAATAACACAGTTCATATTTATTAATAAATGTATATCTTCTATATTACACTGACATGCTGTTGAACCTTTCATTTTGTCTGTTCAGTGCTTACTAAAACTAATTTCCTTATTAAGGCCAAAACAAAATCTCCACAAACAACTGATATGCAGTGCAGTGTTACAAGTTATTGATACATTTCATCCACAAATTATACATTTCATATTTTGACATTTGTGAAGTAACCTACAGCCTATTGGTAGGCACAAAATCAGGGAATATCCAATAAACATTTCATTACATGTAGCTACTACTTAAACATGTAGTTGGTTGTCTTTAAAAAATACTGCATGGATCACCAAAGCATCTCCCTAACGATTGCTCTAAATCAGAGTGACCCAAAACAAAAACAAATGTACATTTACACCGGCTTGGTCCATGCTCTGACCAAAAGTCCATTTTGATTGTTGACCAGCAAGCATGACAACGCAAATAGTTGGTTGATGCTGCCTGAGATGGTCAGAGGGATGACTGTGTCAAACAGCTTGTGCTCCTTTACTCTCTGAATCATTCTTTTGACATGCACCCTTAGCCTGGCAATGGATAGGTTCTCCTAACCTCATGCGCTGGCATCTGTGTGCACCTTGACAGAAAAGCTGGCCGACAGATCTTGCATGGAACAAGATCACCCACGAGGTAGCCCTCATCCACCATAAAGGCCATGATCAGGGATAAGTAAGGAAAGAAGTCCTGGCTGCTTAACAATCTCCTTGTCACTCACAGAACCAGCATACAAAGAGGATACAAATGTGACAGCTCCATGTGGTGACATTCCCAACATGCCCTTGAAGGTAGTGTGACTTGTAAGAAAACACCTCACTCTGCAGGAGTAGGGAAGATGGTGTCTGGCAGCAGAGTTCAGTGCAGTTGATCACAACCTTGGTGTCTGGATATTCATTAAACTCGGGTGACATGTTGGCTTTGATGTTATCCTTGGGGATCCATATCCATACACTGCGCCAAATACCCCTGTTTCGTAGTCCTAGTTATCTTGACACCTCTTACGAATGTTGCCAATTCCAGGCCAGTCATAAGAACTAGTCTTCATTTACTCAACACTCCAAAGCTGGTTTATGTCGCGACTTTTCACGAAGAGGAACTGCAAAGGAACTATCAAAAGTCAAGAACAGTTAGAATCCTGACTGGCAACAGCTCCAGCATGGGACATTCTTATACTCTTCCCTACTTTTAAGGAAACCCCACCACCGGGCATTAGGACATTTCGCGACACACAAACCTCACCATTGTCACAACCCCACCCCCTGCTGTGAGGTATTAACATATCAGTGGAGGACAGATCGTGACTGGCAATGTTTCCAGACCTTGACTTTTAACAAGCGTCCACCAGTAAAGACATTAGGATATTTCACAACTTTTACCCCGTAACCCCCCCCCCTATCCCCTCGCCCCCCCCCATGTTTATTCAGCCACAGCATATAACAGTAAAATTATTTTATTTTTTTAAGTGCAAAAAATACAGTATTTCACAATGAATGTGTACAAATAAACAGATGTACAATTGTCAAAGTGGTGTAAACAAGTTCAACAAGAAAATGCTTTGTATGTACCCTCACAGAGATGCAGCAACAGAACATTCTTTAAAGTATACAAACAATTTCACAGGGTTACAAGAAAATATGTTACATATATTAATTCAAATCAAATAAATATTGGGACACATTACTAAAGACAGCAATGTCAATAAAGATACTTAAATTAATAATAGTTACGTTTAAAGTGGAAACGCTTGCTTGCAGGTTCCCACACAGCAATACAAGAATAGAAAGTTCTCAAAAGGAGACTGGCGGCCAAAAGTTTGGAATAATGTACAGATTTTGAGGAGTAACAATAGAAAATAAATTGTCAATGTGAATAAAACCTGTACGCAATACTAACCTCACAGCAATGCACCAATAGAAAGGCTAAAAACAAATAGCAAAACATTTTAAGTAATGGACAACAAAATAACTACACCCCAATAAAGATACTAAAAACTATATAAAGCAGAGTGTCTGGTACCAGCAATTGTGTGTGTGTGTGTGTGTGTGTGTGTGTGTGTGTGTGTGTGTGTGTGTGTGTGTGTGTGTAAATCAGTCCAGTTCAAGTGACCTTTGCTGGTCAGCTAATTTGATCAGGAAACCAAAAATCCAGTATCCACACATCATGTCCTCAGTTGCCCAGTAAACCACAGCTTCTCTTCTCTTTAAATGTTCTGAGCAATAAAGTGTCCAGGGTAGGGCTGTGGTGGTTGTTTTGGCGACACCTCTTCTCCCCATAAGAGCGGTTGGCTCTCCTTCATTCGTCAGCTGATTTGATGAGGTACTCAAACTCAGCAGAGCGCCAGCTAGGAATGGAAACCAAAAATCCACTGGGGTCAGTCTCCATATCAGACATCATGTCCTCAGTTGCCCCGCAAACTGCAACTTCTCTTCAGCCAAGAGTTCCTTCAGCCAACTAGCCAAAGCCTGTGAAAGTACAGTAGACAATACATTGACAATGTCAAACTGTAAAAATCTAGAGTGGTCCAAACATTACAGCAAGTCATACGCTTCACATTTAAGGAAGCTAAAGGTGTTAGGATAAATTCAAATATATTAAAATTATGAAGATAAAACAGCAAAATACCTTTTTTATTTGTAAAATATGTTGCACACTTGTAAAACAGATCTCCAAACAAGTAATTACTTTTGTAGTTGTATAAAAAATGTGCATACTTGTAACCAACTTGATATTTGGAATCATTAATAACACTTGCCAATGTAAAACAAGGACACTCAAGGACACTCATAATTCTAAAATCTTGCTAGAACTATGATGAAATTATTTGTATTTGTAAATCAGTCTGCGGTAGTACGTTTCACAGCGTTTGCAAGTGGATACACCCATGAGGACTCTGATTGGCAGGCCATACCTTTTTTCTACCAATGAACTGAATGCATCTTGAACATAACATTTTCACCTTTTAACCAATCTGAGTAGATTCTGGAACAGGCAGTGCCAGAGTTTCAACTCATAATGATGCAGAGGAAGAAAAACATGGCTAAGCACGGTTGGCTTCTCGTACCTCAGTTTTTGATGGGATAACAAACCTTTTAGATGATTTTTCCACCTAGCTAGATGCACAATGCACAAAGTTTTACTGAAGTCTACTAGCTAAATTACTAATATGTAAATCTAGCAACTAGCAAGGAATTTACATGGCTACTTAATGTTTTGCCTTTGATATGGATAGGCATTTACCACAAGAATAATAGAAATTCACTTTGCACAAATTTTTCATATTTTTCAAATGCATTGTCGCGTTGAACTAACTGGATAAAAGGTTTGGTATAGTATCAACAACTGAGGTACGAGTGGGTAGGAAAAGCTGACCATGCTGAAACCTGTTTTTCCTCTGCAATACATCACTATGAGTTAAAACACTTGTGTTCCAGAATCTACTCAGATTGGTTAAAACATGAAAACGTGATGGACTCACCATGCACTCAGTTCATTGGTCAGGAAACGCTATGCCGTGCCGATCAGAGTCCCCATGGGTATATCCGCTTGTAACCGCTGTGAAACGTACAACCGCAGACTGTCATTTACAAATACAAATCATTTTGTCACAGTTCCAGCGAAATTTTAGTAACAAAACTGAGTGCCCGTATTTTACGTTGGCAAGTGTTATTAATGAGTAGCAAGATTCCAAATATCAAGTTAGTTATACTATGCACATTTTTTTTTATACTATGCACAAGTTTGCAAATATTTTTTACAAGTGTGCAAATTTATTTTACAAGTAAAAAACTTTTGTCGCTGTTTTACCTTCATATAAAATTGGATATACACCCATTTTAGATGTGGCCTTATTTTATTTATTTTGTAAGATAAATTAGTCATCACTTCCAAACAAATATAAAACAAACATTCTCAAAACATGTTTTTTCTTTCTACACATTTATAAACAAACCTGTTGCGTGCGGCGCCGTGTCCGCTGTTTGATGTCCCTCTTTGCTGCTTTGTCCAGGTTGTCCAACGAACAATGTCTCTCCTTTTGTGTACAGTATCGGCTTGCAGCTGCATCTGAGAAGTCATGTGTGGTGTTTTAGCAATTATAATATGCTTTATAATCCTTAATTCAATGTTAGTTTGCAGTCAGGCTATTTCTTACCTTCAAAGTCAGTCCAGCTCCATTCTTCATCAATACATTTTAGACTAATCTGATTTACCACTAATCCCAGCACACCAGTGTTGTGTCGACTGTTCTACCTGAGATATGAAAGACAAAACATTCCTTTTTGATTACAGTGTTGGAGCCATCTATCGCAGATGATGTACTTATTCAACCAATGCAGTAAAGCAATAAATGTGAAAATCATTTTGTCATGCCCCTACTACACTTATCAAATAAAATGTCTATAGATAAATGGTAATTAACAAGTTATTAATCAAGTTAAGCTCAATAACAGGGTGTTAACCAATTCATATAACTAGGTACAGTGTTTATTGTAGTGTTATTACTGCCAAATTATTCCTCCCCAAAGCCCACAACCCAGACAACCTAAGACTAATCTTGTTTAATACATTTGCATGATGAATGTTCCATTTCACGCAGCCTCCACACACTTATTGCTTTATTTCTTTTGACTATTTTAACATTTTTATAAAGTAATATAAATTCACATTCACCTTTCATGCGGCCTATACTTTTCATCCTCGCCAGCAGTATTGTGTAGGTCCCAGCCCGCACGCTATGAAAATGGGGTAAATCCTGGCAATTAGCAAATGATAAAAATTCTAATAAAACTACAAACCGCACAAATCTAACATAGTAGTAGGTACTGTAGTTAAACTTTCAACTTACAGATAATATATTTCGCTGGAGAAGACCAAGCCCCGGGTCTTCCGTGGAGCAAGCTGTTAGAAATACAGTCAATACAGTCACAAAATAAGACAAAAGCATAGAGGAAATCAATAGAGACTGAAAAGAGTGAGACCTCAATTAAATCCTAGAACGCCACCAGGAGGATGTAGGTTGCAAATCTACAGAAGGAAACAGACCGGGAGTATTTGCTTTAAGGAAGACCAAATAGCTTTGGATGACATGGAGCTGTCTGCGTACTTGAACTTCACTCATTACTATGATTGCCCATCTTCTATAGGTATCAAGAAGCACTAGACTTGACCTAGCTAACGCTGCAGCCTATATTAGTCTTATCCTGATTCTTTCAGATATTTATTATACATTTCGTGTTTTACTGCAATTCAATTTTTTTAAACAGTTAACACTGCAGTGCATAACTAATACTAAGACAATATTCATTCAGTAGGCTTACTTTTGGTAAGATTTGGTGTCCTAGTTTTGAATAACACAGAGATACAGGAGGACTTTGGGATTGCTGGATAGTAAACAATTACTGTACCTTGTGTAAAAACCTGTCTTCGTAATATCCCAGTAAACCACTGTACATGAAAGTGGTGTTGTGTTGTCAGGTTTTCCAGCTTTGTTCAAAAAGCTCCTGAATTTCTCTTTGCTTGCTCCTGGTTCGCCATTATTAAGGACATATCCAGCACAGGAATCATGCGTCTAGATTGGATCAGAAACTGCACAGTCCATCGTTGTTAGCGAACATTTCCCTGCTCGTTCGTCTTCCTCTGTAGGGGTGGGGGGTTTCGGTTGCCTTTCCCAAACACCATGTCTGTTCTGAATATGACTATTCTATGCGAAGACGGTACGAACCACACTTTCTTTAGGTACCCCCAACTTTCCCCTCAGCGAAGTCACTGGCGATGAAATGTGTAATGTACATCTTTGTGACAGGCTAATTCCTTTTTCTGACCTCTTCATCGATCGGGAATAAATGTTCATTACTACCTCCTTCGCGGGGCAGAAATGTAAACTAACTCACAACAAAAAAAAAAGTAGTCCGATAAGTGTTCACGATAGCTAGCTAATAATGAAAACAATAATGTATGAGCGCCCGAAATCAGTCCTCCGGTATGAAGTGAAATTAAATTTTGTTGGAAACCCAACTAATTCCACCCGGCACTGCCCCTAGTGGCCTGGAGCACTTCCGTTGTGAGCAACTTGAAATGCGGCATTTCTGCTTGACGTTCAGTTAAGTAAGCTTGACTGAAGCTATTTGGCCGGCCTTAACTAGCTACCCACTTACTAAATTTCTGAATTAATATGTGAGTATTTGTTTGTGCACAGCAATGGGTTGATAACAGCTAAGTCGGTCACCAGTATTAAGCAAGTAAATACACAAAATGTAGCTAGTTAGGTACTGTAGCCGCAAGCTAAAAACTGAACCAGAATGGGAGATAATTCACTTTCTGTTTCACAGTGCTGGCTTGCTAGTAAATGTTACATCTAACGTTTGGCATATTTAATTTATTAAATTAGGTGTGTATCATGTGTTTGTCTCTATGATGTAAATATTATTTTAGAAAAAGCAAGTCTGATTATACCTAACTAGCTACCATCAATGTAAAATAAATCTACAAACTAGGCAACAGTTGCAGTCATCTTCTCTCTGTCTTGGTTTTCTATCCTGGCATATATATATAAGTATTACAGTATGGCTCTGTTACTGTACTTGGATAATTTATTCATTTCTAAATCCTAATTGTGCCTATTAGGATGTCATATTGTGTTTTTGTCTGTATCACTGTCTAGGATGCTTGTCTCAGATGTAATAGACAAGCCTATCTAGACACAAGGACCATGTGAAAGAATGTTCTGTAAATCCTGTTTTATATTGTGTTATGGATATATGAAACAATGCAACTAATTACAGTATATTGTTATATATTTTGTATATGTAGGTAGAGATGGAGAGGAAGGTGTTGATGCTTGCTTACTGGTGTATGCAGAGGAAGAGGTCACTGACATCTCTGGTAAAGTTCAGCTCATAGCAGATTAGGATGTTTGGAAATGGGACCACAAAGCTACTGGCTGATTTGTACTGTTAGGCCTATATGAAAAGGCATCCGTCTTGCCACCCTACCCCATAGCCCATTCATATGAAGAATACGGGAGATTGTTGTCACATGTATCACACAGCCAACAGGGGTGTGAAGACTTTTTGTATCCACTGTATTAGGTCTTTCATTCTGTCTTTCATTCTGTGGAATGTCCAGGTGTCTCTTGTTCACCTGGACATTGTGATGTACTGTCCACTCTTATGTCCACTATTATGCTTCATGGCACACCAACTGATGGCAGTCCACCTGTCTTCTTCCACTCCCAGTTATCAAGTTTCTGTCTCACCTTTCTCTCTGTCTTCCCCTCACTCTTTTGAAGGTTGCCTTGTTTGAGGAGATCTTTGCTGTTCACTGGTGTGGAGTTCACTGGCATCATTTTGACTTACTTGTATACTTTATACATACTAACATTTTATTAAAAAATTAAAATTATACTTTGACTACTAACAGAGCCTTTTCTTTGACACTTCTACTTGAATATGGAGATTGTGTAGGCCCTACTCCACTGCCGCCTCTGATCACCAGGGAGTCAGTCAAGAGCAAGTGAGTACACTGGTCCACTTGCACTGGTAAACTTGTCCACGGCACTTACTACTCAGCTTTGTAGTGGTTTGGGGGAATAATACAGTAGGTATCTGTATTTAAGGGGACTGCGAGGATGGTGTACTGGTGGGTAATGTCCGACCGATTGTGATGGGCTGGTCTGGAACAAAATGCCAGAGGAGATTTTTGGGCCCAGTCCAGCTACAGACATGAAACCAACTTTGTTGTACATGTTTAGGCTATCCCCAGTTCATATGATGAAACGTTTGATGATTTTAGTATGCTAATTAGCGTAAATGGCTTTAATTAACTATTTAGGCTGTATCTTTTGAGTCGTTCGAGTTACAGACCGGAAACCAACTTTGTTTCACCAGTTTAGCTATCCCCACTTCAAATTATGAAACGTTTATTGATTTTATTTATGCACATTAGCGTTAACTAACTACTAGGCTGTATCTTTTTAACCGTTTGAGCTACAGACACGAAACCAATTTTGTTTTACACATTTACGCTATCCCCAGTTCATTTGATGAAACGTTTATCGATTTTAAATATGCTAATTAGCGTAAATAGCGTTACTTAACTATTAGGCTGTATATTTTGAACTGTTCGAGCTACAGAGCTATGAGACCTGTCATTGGTAACACTTATGAACTTTAACTATGTCATGTATGCTAATTTATGCTAATTACCCTCACAAACAGTATCTCTTGAACCTTAAAAAATACAGACTCCAAACCTTTCGATAGGTAAACACTATTTTGAACCATAAATACTTTTTTAAACAGCTATTAGATTAGATTCAACTTTGTCATTGAACAGTACAAGTACAGTACAACAAAATGCAGTTTGCATCTATCCAGAAATGCAAATAGAGGGCAGAAAAAGTATTAAGTATACGTATGTACAAGTGGAATGTATGGATGTGCAATTAATGCAAATGCAAATCTAAATGTGCAGTGGAAAATTTACACATTTACAGGAAATGTACAAGTATAAAGTATAATGTATGTACACGTGGGATAAATAGTTGTGCGGGTACAAGTGGCAATTCTCAATGGCATTCTGAATTTGCAATTGAGGCAAATTGAAGGAGTAGGGTAGCTAGCAAGCACACCACATTTTCTCCAGCAAATGTACTGCTAGTTATACTGCATAGCCTACTGTTAGCAAGTGGATGAAAGTCAGCTACTTCAAGGAAAGATGGAATAAATTCACCGAATTAATGTTACCTCCCGAAAAAATATTTGGCCACAAAACGCTACCTAAAGTTCGGCTGTGGAATCGAAAGGCGGTTGAAAGGGCAGAAAGCGGTTAGTTAAGCAAATAGCATATAGCTGGCTAGCTTAGCTAACTAGCTTCTCTAGACTCCTCCATCCAATAAACTCAATGTTATGCGTTGATAAATATTGTCTTCTAGTTCTGTAGCTGAGTTTTTCGTCTAAACCACACGGCTTCTTCCATACGCGCAGTCGTTCATTTCTCACACGAACGGTCATTGAGCCAATGTTACATGAGAACAACACACACTCCTTTGCGCCACACCATTTAGGTTAACCGAATACTATTCGGATAATAACACATACTATTCGGATAGTAAAATCTTGTGCAATGCACATCCCTACTAGGTACATGTTCAGAACATGGATCGGACATACAAACGTTTGTTCGATTGACCCCTAGGGGATGATGTTGAACCAGACAACTTCGCAAGCTCCTGCCACTCCGTTTGACATAGAGACTGAAAAAATGGTGGATAACTTACTGTCCTCACAAAGAACATATTTGCCTTTGGAACCCATTAGCTCAAACTTGATGAATTTATGTCCATTTTGAATATGTGAAAAATGCTTCAAAAGCTACTCATATAGAACCAAATGACCTATATTTACATGACAAGATATTTGTCATCTATGGACCAAGGTCATTTATCAGTCCATACCCCAGAACAGTAAAAATAAAATCATGGCCGCTATTGACCAATCAATTTTCAAGTGTGTGTGGTATTACACATATATGAATATAAATCAAACAGAGTTGATCATATGTTAAATAATCTGATCCACATGACCACAAGACTATGACGATGTAATGTATGCAAATTCAGTTTGAACACAAGATGGCACCATTACAGTTAGATTGCATTATCTCTATATCTGTATCAGTCAGAATGATTTACACTTGGCACACATACTTAGAGTTATAAATCTAACTAATATATAAACTATATCTCAATTTAGCCGCATGGGGGCACGATTGGACAAGAAACATCATTCATGCTTCATTTAGAGACTCTATGAATAAATTGTGCTTGTGGATCTCTCTGCTCAAAAGTGGTGCAGTAAGACCAATATTAGCTGAATGCTGAAACACACTCAATGCTGCTTGCAGCCTTAATTATTATTTGTCTGAAGTTTGAGGGTGTTTTTTGCAGATTCTGTGAGATAATTTGCCACAAAAGGGCCCAAATTTGCATGATAGTACAGGCCCATGGCCCACAACTTCCGATACAATGCCATGCAAATTGGCCACACGGTGGTGCTGTCACAAGCCTGCAAATTTGCACTTTTTGAAAGCTCACCACGCTCAGCCCATGTGAGCTAGAGTCTTGAAAATTGGTACATAGTTCTCTCTCCTCACTAGGAAAGTTTTTGCCCATAAATTCCGCAATGATGGATTTTCAACCATTTTGGATTTTGTGAAAAACACTTAAAACGTTACTCCTTTGGCCCCAAATGACCGATCTTCACATAATTTTATATTTGGCATCTATGGACAATGGCCATCAAACGCTATATAAACCAGGCCAATAGGTAAAAAAACATGGCCGCTGTTGACCAATAAACATGTGCAGGGGCGTGGTTTTGCACATATACAGATGTTGCTCGTTTAATTCCAGCGCCAAGGGGGTGGTCCGCGATGAGGCATGCCACGTTATGCCTCATTATATCGCGGCAAGTTGCAGTGCCGTGCAGCATGGACAAAAACATAAAATAAAAAATAAGAATGGCCACCAGGAGGCATCTGTGAGAACGTTGACACCCGCCTGAAACTGCTGTTATTCAAGCCAGCGTCTGTACTTATATGGCCAGAATAAAACATTCAAATCGGAGGAATATTGTCTACTATAATTCTATTCATGGATTGCTATGTTGCTGTGTTTGATTCCATGTTGCTCTGTTGCTTTGCTTGATTAACTGTTATTTCTGAGAACTGAGAATGTATATTTAATTATAGGTCTGCACACATGAATCTCTTCCTTTTCGTTAATTGTAAGTATTTAAACTGAAATACAATTATTTGACTGGAAATATAACTGTTGATTACAACGATTAAGTTAACATTTATATAGGCTAATTGCAGACTTTTCCCAAGTGTACATTACTTATTGTGTCATTGATGCCCCTTTTCCGCACAATTATTTCCTGAAGACTGCATCTGTTTCTATCAATAAAAACTTATTAAAATAAGAAATTACTTTTCCCACCAGATTTCTTTGATAAAGTACAATATGCCACAGTAGACCCAAGCAAAAATATAATTCAAGTGTTTAACATAGCGTGTTTACATGAAGGACGTTTAGTTTGTTAAACAGGCAATAGGCTACACGTTAAACCCATCAATGTTTCATTAATATTTTCAGAGGTAAATAACGATTGATTTTTTTTTCCAAGGTTTCTAATAAAATGGCATTTGAACAGAACATGTAATTCATTTATTTACTGTACAATGGCCTAAAGTCGACAAATTACTGTTAATTACTTCACATTCACCCAAAGAGAGAGACGGGTGAGACAAAGCGCCTGTTACAATACTTGTCACATGCCTAGTCAGTTATTAAGTAGGAATATGATGTAAAACAAAACATAATTAGTCTCTAAATAGTTTTCAGCTTGTGAGTATAGAATTCTGACAATGGAACAATGTAATATATGCTACACCTATTTAGGAAAAGTCATCGAAGGAGGGTGTTCAAAATGGTATGTTCCAAATCAATTGCATAGACAAATAAATAAAAGTTAGACTACAACAGTCAGGTACAGTAGGCCTGACAATTTTATTTTGATGGAATAATGACTTAAAAAGCAATATAAAAATCCAGATGTTTAATTAATATTTAAAATAATGCACATTCTTATATTTTTATAGCCTAGACAATAATCTTTTTGCGCAATATTATGATTCCAAAATCATTTTGAGGCATTTTCAATAGGTTTTCAATAGGTTTAAATCAAGTTTAGAATTGTATTGCAATTGTATTGCAATAGCCTAATTGCGCAACATTATTATTTAATAGACAAGCGCGCTTCAGTCACTTATTTGTTGTTATTGTTATTTCTTATCAAACCGGCCAATATGGCGTTAAAATTCCAGAATTCCGGCTATACAGAAGAGCTACCGGACATATGTTTTAAATAGCCATACTGTATAATAGCCTACACTTAAACAGCAATAAAACACAAACTCTGCGATCCAACAAATGTTTTTTATTTTATTTAGTCAGCAGAATTAACTCTTCACAATCTTTGTGAACTGAGCATATACTCAGTTGAAATATTGTATACCAACTGTAGGGCTGTCGCAAATATTAGCTACATTATTGCCTGATCTAAATAATTTGAGCCAGATCGCAATTATGTTTATAGACAATCTTTTTGCACAATATTTTGATTCCAAACTCATGTTTCCAATCTGACTAAGGGATTTTGACGTCAATGATAGAAACGTCTCAACAAATAGGCTACCACGCGAATGATGTCCATTTCCATAGGATGTCTAGCCCACACGTGCAAAAAAATGTTTGACAAGCTCTGCAGAAAGTTATACTATTGGCTCGGATCATTTACTGAACCTTGTTTGCTGGCCTCAGTTGCACCATCACTGTTTTTTTTTAAACCGGCCCGGTTATGTCTGCTTCACCTTCGACATTTCGGAGTCGTATGCTGGAGCTGGTGCCGGAGTGTGCTGCTTTTGATTCTAACGCCGAGATTAGTCACATGACTCAGTAATATCTTACTGTGAGAGTAAGCAGAGGCTCGCTGTTTTCTTGGCAACAGATCATACAGGTCACACAATATTAGGCTATTAATCTATTTACTTATTAATTTGGCATATTTCCCCCTGGACATTTTGGCAGTTGATATTTTCATCTGAATACACCTGATATCGGCAAAAAGCCTTTGCCGGCTAACGTAAACCCTGGTGCACAGTTTTCCTTAGCTGTAGGCCTAGTAATGAGGATTTGGTGTGCATAATGATGGGAAGTCCTGGGTGATGTGATCAGGAACAGGTGTGCTTAATAGTGGGGACCGTGAAAGCGGTGCCAGCAGCGGGAGGCTGGCTTGATCACGGATTTTGTGAGGCTGGCTTGATTACTATTGTAAATCATCCTTTATTTATTTATCAAATGTATTATTTATCAAGCAACCGTGCTTTAGGCCTTTGTAAGGCTAGCAAGCAAGCAAGTTTATTTATATAGCACAATTCATACGTAAAAGCAATTCAATGTGCTTTACAATGAAAATAAAAATGTTTAAAAAATGCAATAGAATTAAAACAGTCAGATTGTTACAATTCTCTAACTCAACTGTCTCCAGGGGGACTGCATGAACTTCAACACCCCATTATCTCAATCCTCGCATTCCAGCGTTAGGATGAACCCTGTCAGTCCCTTTGTGAGATAATCTTTGCATCAATGTCTTACTTGGCATAAATGTCCCCCTGGAGAGAACCATGTCAGTACATGCATTTTATATTCATCCTCAATGAATTACAGTTACCATAACTGTTTACTGTACCACCCCGGTATCTCAATCCTCGCGCTCCAGCGCTTGGATGAACTCGTCAGTCCTTTTGTGAGATAATACCCTACATCGATGTCTAAACAGCAGCACAAGAACTTGCATTATCCGTCATCAGCAGATTGTTACATTTACACAGAGGTTATTCCTCTGATAGCACCAGAACTTGCATTACGATTGGTAAAAGATTGGATTTAATAACACAATAAATCAAAGAATGAGAGAAATATAATATACATCATAAAATAACAGCATAATAATAAAACACAGAATAAGAAAATAGGAATAGAATAAAAAGGTGATAAAAACATAGGAAGCTATAAAAGCTGCAAGGCTAAACAGTGCGGTTAAGTTTAAGCGCTCAGTCATAGGCACGTGAAAAGAGAAGTGTTTTTAACCTAGATTTAAAAATTGATACGTTTGGGGCACGTCTAAGTTCTTCTGGTAGTTTATTCCAGTTGTGTGCAGCATAACAGCTAAACACTGCTTGACCATGTTTAGTTTGGACTCTGGGCTCTACTAGCTGACCTGAGTTCATGGATCTAAGAGCCCTGCTCGGTTTATATTCTTCAAACAGGCTATTCATGCCGATATCCTTTGATCGTAGCAAACTGGTCGACAGTGTCTCTTATTTTACCTTGTACATCATCAAAATGAGATGGAAATGGAAACTAAATTCTAATGGAATTATTTTGAATAATGTAAGTGTTGTGTAATTATCAATTTTTACATTTGTAGGGCCTAATAAACGAATGAAAACATTATTGCCTGTGTTCTTAGAAATAATCCTTCTATGTAGTCTATTCTTTTTTTGAGTGGGACATTTTGTTAGGTAAAGTGGTACACTGTATTATGATTAAAATGAACTATTAGCCACATGAGAAAAACGTTTTAACCACATGTATTAATTCAGCTGTACACTAAATATAAAGTCTGTTATTCAGTTTGGAAATATGGTTTTGAAATCAAAACATTGTGCAAAAAGATCCTTGTCTATAAAAATAATTGGCTCAAATTATTTCGATCAGGCAATGCAATAATTGCAACAGCCAGGTGGCCAGAGAGTACCCAGGCAGACGCAAATCACTCTTAATGGGCAATACCCCCAGATAAAGGATGACACTCCCTGTGAATTAACTTAACAATGAGAATGAAGTGTAATGTTGATGACATAGTTGATCACATGCAGCGCGACAAAATCCGTTTTACCTCTAAACTTATTATTGCAATCTTATTCATGAAATTGCTTTTTTTAGGAGATAAACGAAATATGAAACATATAATCTGTCTGAATAAGAAATTTCACTAATTATTTTATAGAACCATGAAGACGATCCAGCTTCCTATGTAATTCATCAAAGGTATCACAGTAACTCATTATTAGTGAAACAAAATGAAAACGATATCCTTGACCTGAGGCGTTGCTAGGATCCAAATACAATCCGGGCTTAGCTCCCACCCAACCCCCAGGGGAGACTTCTTTGCCACACATTTTTCATTACTTTGTTGTGATGCCGTGTGTTGTTCTAACAACTGTCTTACCGGTTTTTAATATATTAGGCCTATATTAGTTTGTGACGTCTCTCTGGAACCTGAAATATTCCCAAACAACAGAAGTTGATTTATTTTCGGCACCAAATCATCCCTAGTCTCCATCTCATTGTCCTCTAGGTTCATTTTCATAATCGATCCTCTTCCTCTCCTTAACAGCAAGCCCTACTCCGCACTATTAATTTTCTGTTCAGAGTACCAGCACAGCTACTATCGTTTCCCCGACCCGCGCCTGTTGTTA
Organism: Esox masquinongy; assembly: GCA_016801175.1. Taxonomy (NCBI): domain Eukaryota; kingdom Metazoa; phylum Chordata; class Actinopteri; order Esociformes; family Esocidae; genus Esox; species Esox masquinongy. The sequence goes on along the minus strand of JACXGI010006033.1, from coordinate 15,698 downwards.
CTTTATTGGGCTGTGGCTATTACTTTTGTTAGCCATCACGGAATTGGGATGTTTTAAGAATACTCACTTTTAATAAATTGGGACGAGTGAGAAGCATGAACAGAACAATGTCTTGTATAATTTGACTGACCGATTTGAGACGTACAGCTGGAGATTTGAATTGTAAACAATGTGTTGTATAGTTTGATTGACCGATTTGAGACATACAGCTGGACATTTGAATTGTAAACCTTTATTGTCTTAAAATAGCACAAGGTAGGGGAAGATGGGTAGTAAGAGCGCTTCAAGATAGGCTGTGTAGACTGACACGATCGTGCGTTCGCTTGCCAGACTCCAACCTTTCTACTAATAATGTGGAATTGCAATTTGAACATGTGCAATTTCAAACACGCAGAAAGCTGCGATTTTGGCTTTTTATTTTATTTTTGTGCTCAATCTAAATATTTTTTACTGGTGCGATATCATATTCATATTTGTATACAATTTATTAGGAGTTGATTTTAGAATCCGTTTGCCTACTTAAAAATAATAATTCAGATTATTAGTATAAACGTTGGAGTCTGGCAAGCGAACGGCACAATTCGCTTGCCACGATTTGAGCTTGCTGTTAAAAAGAGGAAGAGGATCGATAAAGAAAATGAACCCAGAGGACAATGAGATCATAGCAATGTCTCTGGTGTCACCTATACTGTATGCTCAGTTCCCAAAGACTGTGAAGAGTTCATTATGCTGACTAATTTAAATAAAAAACATTTGTTGGATCATAGAATTTGTTTTATTGCTGTTTAAATGTAGGCTATTATACAGTATGGCTATTTAAAACATATGTTTGGTAGCTGTTCTATACGGCTGGAATTCGGGAATTTTAATGGCCATATTGACTGATTTGATAAAACAAATGAGTTGTTGCAACAAATAAGCGACTGACATATTTGTCTAATAAATACAGCCTATTCGCCAACTCTCATAAGATGTGTTTTTCTACCATGCCATACTTCAAAACTATGATCGTAACAAATAGTTCTGCTTTGTATTTATTATTTCTTAAGATAATTCAAATGTTTAAAGAAATAGTCTTTATTTCTGTGTAGGTTATTAGTGTATTTCTTTATTAAAACATTTCGTAATTATATCAGTGATGAAGTTGCAACTAGAAACATTTTGCTTTTAAATTCGTTATAAGCTGTTATTTTAGGAGAACATTGTGTGTACTGTCGTTTAGAAAATGATTTACGTGAACGAATAGCATTTTCAGCATTCTAGCTCCCCCATGTGTTTGGAATTCTGCAATCACAGTTTGACACAATCTACCTGATCTTACCGCAGTAAGAAAACGCTGTAATTAAACAAGCGACATCTGTATGTACCCTCACAGCGATGAAACAACAAAACGTTCTTTAAAGTATACAAACATTTTAACAGGGTTACAAGGTAACAAGAAAAAATTGTTACATATATTAATTCAAATCAAATAAGTGTGTGTGCGTGTGCGCGTGCGCGTGTGTGTGTGTGAGAATCAGTCCAGTTCAAGGGACCTTCGCTGGTCAGCTAATTCGATCAGGAAATCAAAAATCCAGTCTCCACACCAGACATCATGTCCTCAGTTGCCCAGTAAACCACAGCTTCTCTTCTCTTTAAATGTTCTGAGCAATTAAGTGTCCAGGGTAGGGCTGTGGTGGTCGTGGATGAGTGGAACGGTTTTCGTTTTGGCAACGCCTCTTCTTCCCATAAGAGCGGCTGGCTCTCCTTCATTTGTCAGCTGATTTGATCAGGGACTCAAACTCAGCAGAGCACCACCTAGGAGAGGAAACAAAAAATCCACCGCGGTCAGTCTCCATATCAGACATCATGTCCTCAGTTGCCTCGGCAAACTGCAACTTCTCTTCAGCCAAGCCTTTTTTCAGCCAACTAGCCAAAGCCTGTGAAAGTACAGTAGACAATAAATTGACAATGTCAAAACGGTACAATGTCAAACTGTTAAAATCTAGAGCGGTCCAAATATTATACGCTTCACATTTAAGGAAGCTAAAGTTATTAGGATAAATTCAAATACATTAAAATTATAAAGGTAAAACAGCGACATAAGTTTTTTATTTCTAAAATATGTTGCACACTTGTAAAAAAGATCTCCAAACTTGTAATTACTTTTGTAGTTGTATAAAAAATTTGCATACTTGTAACCAACTTGATATTTGGAATCATGCTACTCATTAATAACGCTTGCCAACATAAAACCTGAACGCTCTGAGTTTTGTCTCTAAAATCTTGCTAGAACTGTGACAAAATTATTTTTATTTGTTAATCACAGTCTGCGGTAGTACGTTTCACAGCGTTTGCAAGTGGATATACCCACTCTGATTGGCAGGCCATAGCTTTTTCTGATCAATGAATTGAATGCATCATGAGCGTAATACGTTTTCACTTTTTAACCAATCTGAGTAGATTCTGGAATACGCAGTGCCAGGGTTTCAACCGGTTTCAACTCATAGTGATGCAGACGAAGAAAAACATGGCTAAGCACGGTTGCCTTCTCGTACCTCAGTTTTTGATGGGATAACAAACCTTTTAGATGATTTTTCCACCTAGATAGATCAATGCACAAAGTTTTACTGGAGTCTACTAGCTAAATTACTAAAATGTAAATCTAGCAACTAGCAAGGAATTAACATGGTTACTTAACGTTTTGCCTTTGACATGGATATGTATTTATCACGAGAATAAAAGAAATTCACTTTGCACGATTCATATTTTGTATGAGACTAGTTTGGGCGTATACATACCAGTTGAATATGGTTCACATCATAACATGTAGTTTTTGTTTATCACTTACTGTGCTTGCATTTGTTCTACACATTTGTTTTATCTGCTAGGGCTGTCATCACTGTTTGGCAATAGGTTCAAAGTTTTTTTTTTTTTTTTTTTTACTTTATAGGAATTTCTGCTCCAAAGAACCGGGTACAATTTCAGCATGAAAAAGCATATGCAAAATGTAAATTCCTACCTAATTACTATTTTTCCATTGTAGTAATTTAGCATGTTATCATTCTTATAACGTTTAGATTTTTGTCAATCAAAACAGTTCTTTCGTTTGTACTTTTGAAATGCATTGTCACGTTGAACAAACTAGATAAAAGGTTTGATATAGTATCAACAACTGAGGTACAAGCGGGTAGGAGAAGCTGACTATGCTGAAACCTGTTTTTCCTCTGCAATACATCACTATGAGTTAAAACACTTGTGTTCCAGAATCTACTCAGATTGGTTAAAACATGAAAATGTGATGGACTCACCATGCACTCAGTTCATTGGTCAGAAAAAGCTATGCTGTGCCGATCAGAGTTGTTGTGGAAATTCTTGAACTGATGTATACTTAGTCCTATACATGTAGAAATGGGTTGCTAGTTAAAGGTACTGAGTCCCCATGTTTAGATAAGAAAAGGAATGTAGGAGAGGAGGATCTCATATTTGTTTATGGTCATCATTGGATGGTCTCAGAAGATCATCGGGTTATCCATTAATTGTCTATCAGTTTAAACCATCAGTTTATCTGTTCTCTGTCCAGATGCTGTGTGTCCCTTAGAGTTTTAAAGGTTACCCACAAGGTCCTTGGTTTAATGTGGGGGAGGGCAGCCTGTCCCTTGGTTAAAACCTAGGTATTGACAGAACAAAGGGAATGTGTTTTATTGACATAGGACAGCTTGGCAGTAACTTACCACACCCCTTTTAACTTAATAAATACGGACTGTTCATGTATTTTCCTCAGAGATTCCTCAGAGGGTTATTTTGTAAGCTTTTGACGCGTCTCTCTATTTGCAAATAAACTGCTCATTATGCCAAGAGAATTTTGTCTCTGTACTTACTCCTTTAAGAGTTCCTATCGATGGAATTACCATCACAGAGTTCTCATGTGTATATCTGCTTGTAAACGCTGTGAAACCTACTACCGCAGACTGTGATTTACAAATAAAAATCATTTTGTCACAGTTCTAGCAAAATTTTAGTGACAAAACTCTGAGTGTTCGTATTTTATGTTGGCAAGTGTTATTAATGAGTAGCATCATTCCAAATATCGAGTTAGTTACACTATGCAAATGTTTTATACAACTACAAAAGTATTTCAAAATTTGCAAATCATTTTTACAAGTGTGCACAATTCTTTTACAAATAAAAAACTTTTGTCACTGTTTTACCTTCATATAAAAAGGGATATACACCCATTTTAGATGTGGCCTTATTTTATTTATTTTGAAGATAAATTAGTCATCACTTCCAATCAAACCTGTCGCTTGAGGCGCCGTGTCCGCTGTTTGATGTCACTCTTTACTGCCTTGTCCAGGTTGTCCAACGAACAATGTTTCTCCCTTTGTGTCTAGTATCTGCTTGCAGCTGCATCTGAGAAGTCATGTGTGGTGTTTTAGCAATTATAATATGCTTTATAATCCGTAATTCAATGTTAGTTTGCAGTCAGCCTATTTCTTACCATCAAAGTCAGTCCAGCTCCATTCTTCATCAATACATTTTAGATTAATCTGATTTACCACTAATCCCAGCACACCAGTGTTGTGTTGACTGTTCTACCTGAGATATGAAAGACAAAACATTCCTTTTTCAGTACAGTATTGGAGCCATCTATTGCAGATGATGTACATATTCAACCAATGCAGTAAAGCAATAAATGTGAAAATCTTTTTGCCATGCCCCTTCTACGCTTAACAAATATGTCTATAGATAAATTATAAGTTATTAATAAAGTTAAACTCAATAACAAGGTGTTAACCAATTTATATAACTTGGTACAGTGTTTATTGTAGTGTTATTCCAGTCAAATTATTCCTCCCCAAAGCCCACAATCCAGACAACCTAAGACTAATCTTGTTTAATACATTTGCATGATGAATGTTCCATTTCACGCAGCCACCACACACTTATTGCTTTATTTCTTTTGACTTTTTTAACATTTTTTTAAAGTAATATAAATTCACATTCACCTTTTATGCGGCCTATACTTTTCATCCTCGCCAGCAGTATTGTGTAGGTCCCTGACCGCACGCTGTGAAAATGGGGTAAATCTTGTCAATTAGCAAATTATAAAAATTCTAATAAAATTACAAACCGCACAAATCTAACCAAGTAGGTACTGTAGTTAAACGTTCAACTTACAGATAATATATTTCGTCTTGCTCGAGAAGACAAGGCCCCGGGCCTTCCGTCGAGCAAGCTGTTAGAAATACAGTCTATTGTCTGGTTAATTTGCTAGGTATGTATGTGTATAAATATATCTATGTTTTACTAGGGTTAGTTATCTAGTTACAATGCGCTTAATATTGCTTTCTGTATGTAATAACGGTACCCAGCAAGCTAGATAGCTGAAACTCAAAACAACTCGTTACCGCACGTACTGCTAGCTAATGTACAGACAGTAAGCTCTTACTCGACTCTTACCTTGATTTATAGTAACAAAATTACTTGGACTGCCTTGAACTGTTGTCACGTTCTCAATAGCAATTTCCATGGCTTGGCGAGTTGAATAGAAATTGCTGGAATGCATTTGACGCGTTACTGAAATGTTAGACTTTGATTACAACCGCCACTAAAACACAATTGCGAAGTAAAACATTCTCGTGAGTTTAAAAAAGAAGCGGGGTTGTAGTGAACTCCAATCCTCTTAATTTCACTGGTCATTGAAAATTGTCACGCCCTCACTCCTGGTTTTCTTCGTCAGATTGGGTTATTTAGTTTTCCATAACTACGCCCTCCTACTTCCATTAATTTGATTGGCCATCGAAACATATAGTCTGTGCCGAGTCCGTCACCGTCCAGTTTTGAGCCATAATCGGAAAGCTGTGTCATCTCCGTTGTTTGATTTATCTAACACCTTAAACGTAATTTGCTCCAACAGACTTGAGTCCAGTCGAATGATGGTCTTGAGTCAAGTCGCTATAATGTCAAAGCGCAAGGCAGATGATCGCCAACAGAGAAACTGGCCAATGTAGCAGTGTGCACAAAGCGCAAAGAAATTTGTGGACATAAGCTAAGACAAAAGCAGAGAGGAAATCAATAGAAACTGAAAAGAGTGAGAATAACCAACTGACCAGTGTTTCATTTGCAATTACTTCTAATATTATTTGCCTTCCCCTTAAAAAGCTGTTTTTCATGTCAAATGAAGATAGAGAGGATCTGCATAGGGTTTTCACATTATTATATCCATTGAGAAACCAAACTTTTGTAGATCGACCGGTGCATTGGAGAAGACCAAAGGTTAATTCAAGTAAACAAAAGAACTCCCGCACCCAGTCTGCGTAACTTGCAATACGAATTTAATAACAATGTTTCGGTACCAACTTTAGGTTGCCTGCTGAGTGTAAACTGTTGAAATCTTGGTACCGAAACGTTGTTATTAAATTCTTATTGCATGTTACACAGACTGGGTGTGGGAGTTATTTTGTTTACATTATTATATCCAAACAAGGATCTTGCCATTGTTCAGCTGACATTGTTTCTTGAACTTTGCAATATAACATCAAACTTCTTGTGAATCTGAATCCTCAACCAGCCTATTTATAAAGGCTTTTATTCACTGACTCCTTTATTTTATTTTTCCTTTGTTGTCATGGTAAACAGCCACACACTTGTAAACAATACAAATATTATTTTGGAACAATGTTTGTTATACTTTAAAAATTATTTTAAAACCATATAATGTACTAAATATATTTCAGTGTGTTCAAATGGATACAATTATTTGATTTAAATAATATACAAGTATACAACATTTTAAAATAACTGGGTTATTTCACTCAATGAACAATTTCTATCCTACTTTTTGTCCAAAAGTACAACACTAAGTATACTGCTTTTTAACTTTAGGTTGCCTGGTGAGTGTAAACTGTTGAAATTAGAATGAGGACAAAAGACAAGTGTTAAGAACTAATTTGCATGTGCAAAGTTTGAGGAGTTTCCAGAAATGTCAAGAGCTGACTTCTTACGACTGGTTAAAATCGTTTTATATCACGACTTCTCTGTACTTGCCTTTTACCTGTCACCATTACAAAGATCTTTACTTGTATGGACACACTCCGAAACAGGCCTTTTCATGCAGTGTTGGGTGACCAAGGCTCATCGATGCATGAGGGCAATGAAGCCTATCCCGTCTGGACTGAATCTACAGAGGTTCTACTGTGGCATAAGTTACAGAAAATGTTAATGATGGTTACGTGAGGAATGTGTTACAACACACAGTGCATCGCACTCTGCTGCCTACAATGGGCACGAGAGCATCAGAACTGCAGCTTGGAGCAGTGGAAGGTAACCTTACTTTTTATATCAAGGATGGTCTTGTACGTGTGCACTGTTTACATGGGGAAGTGATGGCACAAGGATACACTGTGGGAAGACGACAAGCCTGTAGAGAGAGTGTGATGCTCTGGGCAATATTCTGCTAGGAAACCCTGGGTCCATCTTTCTTGTCTGCAACCTACTCATCGTTGCAGACCAGGTACACACCTTCATGATAATGATGGTCCCTGAATAGGCCACAGCCTGCTGAAAGAGGCAGTGGCCTCTTTCAGCAGGATAATGCGCCCTGCCAAACTGTACACATTGTTCAAGAATGGTTTGAGGAACATGATGAAGAGCTCAAGGTGTTGCCCCAGCCTCCAAATTCCCCAGATCTCAATCCGATTGAGCATTTGTGGGATGTGCTGGACCAACAAGTCCGATCCACAGCGGTCCACCTCACAACCTACAGGGCTCGAAGGATCTGCTGCTAATGTCTTGGTGCCGGATACCACAGGACACCTTCGGGGGTCTTGAAGAGTCCATGCCTTGGTGGGTTGGCGCTGTTTTGGAGGACCAACAGCATATTAGGCAGGTAGTCACAGGGTTGCCAGGTTAAGCAAATTCATTTCCAGGACAACAACTGCTCAGAACCAGCCCAAAATGCATGAAAACTAGCCCAACTTTTGTTGGTGCACAATATTGACATCTGACTGTGATAACAGCATAGAAACACACGATATAGCATATAAAGACAGAAATGGTGCAGCAACAGTGAAGTTCAGAAGTAGCCCAAAAACCCGCCACCCGCGACCAATTAGTTTTCACCCGCGACATTGTTTGAAAAGTAGCCCAATTTAGCCTGAAAACCGTGGATATGGCATCCCTGGGTAGTCATAATTTTTTGTCTCATCAGTGTATATGTTACATATATACAGTGGGTATAGAGTTGCCACCCACTTTCAAAATGTTCACCTTTTGTTGCCTTACATCCCGAAATGAAAACACATAAAATCCTTCTTTTTTCCAGCATTATTTACACACAGTAACCCACAATATCCAAGTGAAAATACAATTTAAAAAACACTGAAAATTAATTTAAAAAACCTGTAAAATACCCTATTTGGATAAGTGAACACCCCTCCTTAGAATTGCAATGGCAACTTACTGAGGTATAACCAAACACCTTCCAGATCACAAATCAAGCTAATTGGCTTACATTTGTGATCAATTGTAGTGATTTTAATTTGTTCAGAATAAAGGAAGTTACATACATAGTATGTACATAGATGACTCCTCTTTAGTAGTTTAGTAGTAGTAATTTAAAGCAAAGAGTCAGCAATGGGTGGAAAGGTACCTTGACATGCTGTAATATGTTAATTTCTACAGCTTTTGTCATAAGGGGAGGTCGAAAGCAGTTTGAAATAATATGCATTGAGTGGAGGGACCAGTGAATCTGATCATAATGCAGGCACCGTGGGTGGATTAGGCACATTTTAGTAGTGTGTGTTTGGACACATCAAATATTTGTTATATAGCTGTCAGGTCCTGACTGTAGAGAAGCCTCTGGGCATCTTCATGAGTGTCTATGGGTCATAGTCAGGGCCTGACAGAGGAGATGCCTCTAGGCATCTCTGCGCTTTTGTTTCAGTTGTCCCCAATTAGCGGCAGCTGCCCTGCATTGCCTCTAATTGGGGATCCTGTTTAAGTTGCTGTTTCCATGCTTCAGTAGTCATTGTTGTTGAGCACTTTCGCTTGTGTGCTGTTGGAGTATTTTTGGATTAAACGGTCCTGTTTCTTTGGACATCACCTGTCTGCCTGCAACTACATCTGTGACACCCCCAAACCATGACAATAGCGATCAAATCATCTTGATTGAATGAGGACAACCCCATGGTAATGCAAGGTGTAGACACTGCTTAACACTAGGACCACCAAATGCCTGCGGGAATTCGTGTTTTAGTTTGTAATTAAAGTGCCATTTTTAAAGCTACACCCTCCTCCTTCCATGACTTTTCCTAAATAGGCATATATTACATTGTTCCGTTGTCAGAATTCTAAACTCACAAACAGAAAACAATTTAGAGACTATTTACCTATTTTTTACCCTGTTTCCCAACTTAATTGTCCAAAAGCCCACGGCTCTTAGCGTTGGTAGCCAGGCAGCCCACTTATGATACCCAGGCGCTAATCACCCCTCATTGAATACATGACGTCAGTGGATGAATGCACAATACTCCCAGATGAATGATAGTCTTGGTTGAATTTGAATGAACTTACAAATGAAATACAAGACTTCCATGACCATTCAACAATTTAATTAGGCTATTATTGAAACAGTACAAACTATAATGGCTACTTGACAATTCAACATATGTACCGTAGTGTAATAAAAGATGTGTTTTCTCAACTCAGTGAAACATCCTAATCTCACACGAATGGGCCTATTTGCTTCCTAAAAGGAATGGACATACACAGTAGGTCCAAGCAACCAGACTTGGCATCCCTGAGTCGTGGGTATCGTAACGTTCTGTGTAGCCCCAGGAACATGTGCCATTTTAGTGTATGGTTCGTGTTAAACGACCTACACCTTATGGGCGCTTCTGATAACTGATATAGGCACCCACGCATACATAAATCGAAGTGACCAGACTGGTCAACCCTGAGTTTTGGGTTGCTACACGATCCCTTGTATTCTGTACCTGACTGATGAGGAGCATTGAGGATAATGTAGGCCATGCAACACATGATCTTTTAAATGTTTAGCTTGTGACAAAAGATTATCTACCTTTTCTAAGAATTTCCAGCATATCATGGTCATTTAAGATTGCGTATGTTTATAAACAATATGGAGTCAAGTTATTAGATATTAAATTATCACATAGGTCATAGATTCTCTCTTCACTAACTTTCCTACCTGTCCACTCAGTAACATTCGCAGGGGTGAACCTTTATCCTCCTTACTAAGTTTTCAATAGGAGATTTAGCTTCTTGTGTAGGTTAATTGATCAAATGTAAATCTAAAATGTAAATCTAAGTATTTTTTAAGAAACAAAATACCATCCATTCTTTAGCAATCACCAACTACCAATTCAACAAAGGTATTACACATTACTGTTTATCTTAGGAAAGAAAGAGAATCAAAATTGCATACACATCCCATCATCTCTCTTTGAATTTTCTCTGCTTATTTTACTGAAGTTTAAGATTCTAAACATTTATTATGCTAAATAATTATTCATGAAACGAAATACCTACGATCACCAATTATCAATTATAGCAAATATATTACACATTACTGGGGTTTTTTTGAGAATTTGAAGAGAAAGAGAAACCAAATCGCATACACATCCCATCATCTCTCTTTGAATTTTCTCTGCTTATTTTACTGAGGATTAAGATTCCACAAATGTATTATGTTAAATCATTCACAAAACAAAATACCAATGATCACCAATTCAGTTCAGCAAATGTATTACACTTTACTGTTTTTCATCAATACAATCGACAATTTTTTTCTATATTTTCATGTAGGCCACTGTAAATTATTCTTTGAAATTGTGTGCATGTTGTTTACATTCTTTTTCAGTTGTTACATGTGCATATCTACCTCGGGAACCTCACTGCTGCTATCCCTGCATTTCAGTTGCACATGCCACCTTGCACCTTCAATTTGCACATTTATACATCCCACTTATGACATACATTGTTCTTAATTGTTTCACTTGTAAATTTTTTGCGGTCTTCTATTTGCTCTTTTGGTTAGATGCTAACTGCATTTCGTTATACCGTACTTGTACTTGTTCAATTACAAAGTTGAATCTAATCTAATGAATTGCAATGAAGTCAATGAATGAATGGGCGATAACCCCCTGATCAACCCAGACACACCTATGCGTTTGACTGAAGTGTACTGATGAAGAATGATGAAGGTAGAAATTGTAAAATAATGTGAACTCAGTTAGCAAGTCATACACAATTTACTGGGTTTAGTTCACAATGGCAAACAGAACCCGATAATTCAACGCCCTGACAGCATTGCAGATTTCAATGAGAAATTGCAAAATTTAGATGAGATGGAGTCAGATAGAAATTAATCCCGAAATCGATGTCTCCGATGTCGGGTCTTCGTCTGATTCGGATAATGAGCTGCCACCTCCAATGCCTGAGCCTCCTCGCAAAAAAACAAAACAAACCAACAGCAACCACAGATGCCACTGCGAGACACTACTGAAAGTTGTCCTTTGATCATCCTTTTACTCTGCTAATCGAATTTACATTTTTGTTGCTCATGTATGTCATGGTGTGGTAAGCAAGGAGCCCTGGCACAGGATGAAAGGTGAAACAAGGGTTTACTAAGCTGAAAAGCGTAATGCGTAATACAATTAAGGCCAAAACAGCTAGAACTGTTACAAAGTACAGGCGCACTAGGCGAGAAAAACAGTGAACACACAGGCAACTAGCAGACAAAATACTCCACAAAGACTCCGACAAACTCAAGGGCAGTTATAGGCCGTAGTAGTGAGGGTCCGGTGGGCGTAATGATGGAGAGTCCGGGGTGTTCCGTGAATGCGGTGCTATTGTAGCAACCGGAAGAATGGATGGTGGTGGCTGATAGGCCAGCAACCAGCTAGATAGACCAGCTTCCCCGGAGGGAGGCGATCACGGGAAGCACCGTGACAGTGTAGGCTACTGTAAATCATCCATTGATCATCCTTTTACTCTGCTAATCAAATTTACAAATAAAATCATTGAATAATACACTGCAATGTTTTCACTTGAAGAGAGGCTACATATCATTGAATCTATCAATTTTATTTCTACGAATATGCTGTAGCGTATGTGTTATTCTTTGAAACTTATTGTGTTCATCAAGCAACCGTGCTTTAGGCCTATGTATGGCTATTCATGCATATATCCTTTGAACGTCGCAAACTGGTCTATAATGTCTCTTATTTTAACTTCTACATCAAATATACATCAAAATGAAAACTAAATTCTAATGGATTTATCTTTGAATAATTTAAGTGTTGTGTAATTTTCATTTTGTACATTTGTAGGCCCTAAAAATACTGATGAAAATACTGTAACACCCCTGGCCGGGATGCTACATCAGGAGATGGAGTCAGAGGTAGAGAGCACTGGGTTGAAATAGATAACCTGAACACAGACAGCTGTTGGCCACTGTCTACGCCCTATAACCCTAACAGCAAACACACCAGAGGCACTTAGCAAACTCTCTCTAAGAACAGTAGGACTATAACTAGCTCACCAGGTGTATCACTGGTACACGGTTCTCCGTCACACAAAGGAGTCGAGACAAAAAGAGGCCGGGACATCCCACCCGGATAAACAGCCCCACCCAACTGGAAGACCCAGCCCTCTTAATGAGAAATACATGAACATGAACACCTGAGAACAGCCCTCCACACACAGCTCTCTCTCTCCGGCCACCCTCTTCTCACAGTAGCCGCAGCCGCCTTCTGCAAAGGGACAGTGAGACAGCGTGTCTGCGTTGGCATGGGGAGCACCGGCCCTGTGCTCCATCCGGAAGTTGAAGGACACGTTTCAGGGAGTCAAATGCTTGCTGGCACTCCCCAGTCCAACTAAACTCTCTGTCCTTGCCCAGCAGGCCTGCAAGGGGAGAAGCGATGTCGGAGAACCCGCTCACGAACCAGCGGTAGTAGGAGGCCAGCCCCAGGAAGCTCTTGACCTGCTGCTTTGTTGTTGGGACAGGCCAGCCTCTGACAGCTTCCACTTTGTTGGTCATGTTGCTGATGCCCTTACCCCTACATGATGCCCCAGGAACGTGAACTCTCACCACATGAAGTGGCATTTTTCTGGGTGCAGCTTCAGCCCCGCCCCCGTCACCCCCTCCAGCACTCTCCTTAGTGCTCCCGGTGCTCCTTCAAAGGAGGTCCCGTGGGCGAGGGTGTTATCTAGATAGACCAGACCCTGTTGGCTGGGTCGTCCGACAGCACACGGTCCATGAGGCGTTCAAATGTGGCTGGTGCATTGCAGAGTCCAAAACACAACACCTTGAACTGCCAGTGGCCAGGGTGGAAAACACGGTTTTAGCCCGGGGCGAGAGGCACCTGGCAGTACCCGCCGCGCAGATTGAGGGAGGAAAACCAGGAGGACCCCCTCACCAGGTTGAGGCACTCATCCACACAGGAAATTGGGTAAGAGTCCTTCCGCATCACTATGTTCAACCCCCTGTATTTGACACAGTCCCTAAGAAAGGAGGAAAACTATGATTCTATCACCCCCGGGGCTGACCATGGGCTGTTAGACAGCTCAATGAAGTCAGCCTGCTCCATCTCCTCCACGGCTTTGTCCGCTGCTTTCTGTCGCGCCAGTGCTATGCGTCGGGCTGAATATTTACTGGTTGTGCGTTGACGGTGCTTCTGGGATGAATTTTTACCGGTTGATTTTACTGGGGATTCAATTTTTACCCTGAGAAAATCTAAGCCCAGAATAGAGGGGTCCTGAACACTAGCCACCCACACTAGGTTTTTACTGTCATACCCCCCACATTCAGTGACATCATTTTTTCCCCCAACATAGGAGCAGTCTCAACCATAACAGTTCGCAGTTGCACAGAAGTTGGTTCCCATGCCAACCCCTCAGGAACAATGTCCGGCCTCACAATCATCACAGTGGGCCCGGTGTTCACCAAGGCCATACACAACAGCCTTCACGGAGCAAGGCCATACAGAAGGGCCTTCACGGAGCAAGTGACCAGGCTGGCCGCACCCCCAGCAGGCTACAGGGTCAGAACGCTGACGGCAGGGCTCACTGGGCTGTTGTGAAGCATGTAAGGAGATGGCACGGATTAGCTCAGTAATTTCTGTTGCCCACAACGTCTTTTCCTCTCTCACCGTGCATGGTTCCGCAGCTGTCACCACCATGTAATCTCCTGCTCTCTTCCTGGCAGCCTCACCCCAGATGACCTTGTCCTTCCTTGCCACCTTGAACGCCTCCTGCAGTGAACGTGGCCTTTCCAGCTGGGTCTGTGCTCCAGAGGAGCCAAAGCCAAGATTAAGCGGTCGCAGGCTAGCTCATCCTGCACGGCCAGTGACATGTGACTGTAAGTTCGCCGGGTCAGGCCCTCAATATTGTTAGCCAACGGTCTAAGCGATTCTCCCGATAGTCTTTCTCTACGGCCCAGTGCCGGAAGAATGAGTTCAGGAAGTCTGTTACGACCATATGTGACAGAATTCAGGAATAGGGTCTTATCGCCAAATTTAAGTTTAGCTTTTTTTTTTTTTACATTTTATAAAGGTCCAGATTCAGAGCTTTGTAATGGTCCTGAGACCCTGTGTCCGCATATGAGGACACTATGTTTTAGGCTTCCTGCACCATGTACTTCATTCTGCTTAACTTAAACCTATTGTCCTTACTAGAGGACAGTTGTCTGTGCCATGCTTAAATATTATACTTATCAGGTCCTACTAATCCCAAATAGCTAAGAGAAATTAAAAATGCATACATTATCAAAGCTCAGGTCTTAGGAGGTTAAAAGTTGATAATCTGCTCTACATAGTTCTGAGAAAAAAGCCTTGAAAGATTCACATTTGCCAGAGTGCTGATCTTTGTTTACGCCCATTCAGCGTAGTTCACACCTTCTTAGGCCTTAACCCCAACCAGCTATTTAAGTATTCAAATGGGGACACTGACCTTGTGCTAAACTGGTCTGATTAGTCTCTAATAAACACATAGTATATCAAACCAAATAAAATTAAAGTGTTTTCACATGAAACATCAGGTATAAACAGTACAGTGAAAGGTAAAGTAGCTTAGCAGCAGGAATCATAATAAACAGCAGCAATGTAAGTGCAGATAGTTGGAGTGCAGGTGGACAGCCATTGTGCTGTTTAGCAGTCTTACTGTACTGATGGACTGGGTTGTCCACATCACTTTTTTTGTCTACTCATAATAGCTGGTCATAGTTACACACACCTGGATGAATGACTGGTCAATCAGGTAGCTAATTACCGAAATAAGTGACTTGCACATTTTTGTGAAGACAATGGAAACATAACAATAGCTCGGCATAATCACCCCTCCCCTGAAACACACCTAGCTATCTGCAGTGATGGTTCAGCTAAAAAGCCAATACACAAGAAATGTTACAGTATTATTTACTAAAGTATAGCTAATCATCAGGCAAAGCTAGATACCCAACAAACAAGCTAGACACCAGGAAAGGTTATCTAGCTGGTCGTTACCTGGCTAGCTAACGTTAACAGTAATGTCAGTAGCTATACAGTAGCAAGATAACTAGCAATGCAAATTACTTTGACAACTTTCTGAAAATGAATTCTGTAGCTAGTTAGCAAACGTTAGACTTACCCATATACATGTAGGAATGTTTTGTGGCAGACAGAATAATCCTCTGATTACATACGAAGTCCTACGTC
>JACXGI010006032.1:28552-43926 GCA_016801175.1 Esox masquinongy | reverse complement strand
ATACACAAACAATACCTCACAAAGACTGGCAGCAAACACAGCACTTATATAGGGGTTGAACGAGACACAGGTGCAAACAATAATGGGGATTGGGTAGGCAACATTCAAGGCAACAAAGGAAACAGGTCACTTCCCGGATTTCACAGGCAGGCTACATTCAAGTCAACGAAGGGAAACAGGGCACATCCCGGACCTCACAATATATTTACGAATATTGAGATATCTAACTCCATACGCATATTATTCATATTTTCTGCAGCTGAAAATCATGTAAATTGGTGATTTGGAAATTGCACATGTCAGTATCGCAATTTCAATTATAATTTGCTTAATCGTGCAGCTATATGAAGTAAAGAACCGTGGAACTGTCCAAACATTACTAAGGTTACTGAAGTGACAACAGTTTAAAATTGCGAGGAGTGGGTCAGGAAATGACGAAACGGAAGTGAAGAAACGGAAGTATGAGTTTTAAGCCAGCCAAGTTTTAGCCAGCCAAGTTTTACCCTGCCGAGTCTGCGGGCCTGCAGCTGGATGCTATTGGAAAAATGTACACGTAGACGACTAGGCAAGCTAGAATGCTGCTGCGTGTCAAAGAAAACGCTCAACATGGCAAACTCTAAATCTGCTTGGTTGAAGAATATGACAATCAACAACATCCTCCCCATTTCCTTCAACAGAAGATGGGATTCACTCGAAAGTCTATAGACCTCAGGGTAGATTTCCTCCCGGAGACAGCACATGTGGAAAATCTGATTGTATAAAAGCTCTGATTTATCTGAGCTGCACTGGAAACAGCGCAACTGAGGGAGAGTAACAATGAAATTACATGTCGAGACTGATGGGAACGAACTTTGTAAAAAACATATAGCATTAAGGAAAATATATATTAAATTATAAAAATATAATTTTCTGATTCTGACATCACTAGGCCAGCAAAAAAGGCCTCTGGTCAGAAGAAGTTTTGAAAAATATCTTCTTGTACTGAATAATAATTGTATCAAGTCTTTAATGTTTTGTGATTATTAGCGACATAAAATGTAAACTAGTGTATCATTAATTACCTTTTCTGAAATTTGCGACATAGTTAAAAAATACGACCTTCCGGTAAAGAAAAAAGGCTGATCAACTTAACATTACATGATGTCTGGTCTGTCGCACATGTGGTATTTCACAATTTGCAACTTGTCTGCTAAAGTTTGTTTATCAAAGTCAGATACAGATGACAAGAGTGACTCAGAGACAGGAAGGTAATCAAGATTTGAACTTCCAGTCAGATTGGTGGATCATCTTGTTCAACTATCTTTGGTCACAGAGACATTTGGTCCCAGAATCCAGTGAAATGAAAACAAACATGGCTGCGCATTTAGTCAGCAATTAGCCAAAAAAGCTCAGCGTAACCTTCATAAACGGATTTTTCACTGATCGTACAGTCAGGGAAAAAATTCAGAAAATCCAGAAAAGACGGAATAACAACAAAAAAATCCAGAAAAACGCATGTCAAAATTGTTATAAATTGATTTTTTTATAAATTGCATTTTAATGAGTGAAATAAGTATTCGACCCCACTGCAAAACATTACTTAGTACTTGGTGGCAAAACCCTTGTTGGCAATCACAGAGGTCAGATGTTTCTTGTAGTTGGCCACCAGGTTTGCACACATCTCAGGAGGGATTTTGTCCCACTCCTCTTTGCAGATCTGATAAAAGATCAGAGCCTAGGCTGAATTGGAATTAATTTAAAAATAAGGCTGAAGATGTGTAATGATGAAAAATATTCCAGCAGCATGTCACAAATCCTTTTTAATACAAAAAAATATTGCATTATTTTTTAATGGAAGTCGTATGTTTGCTCTTCTAAATGGTTGCGCCCATTTAAGCACAGTTTGCACAGTCGCTAAATTATCTCAGGTCAACCCGAGTCAGGTTTCCCACAATGCTGAATAAAAACAATTGGCACTCATGATTCAGTGAACTCTATAACTGATCGCATCAAGCACTTGAAAATGTACCCAAGGAACAGTATGGAGATGTGCAAAAGAACAATATATTTGGATACCTAGAAAATAATAAAACAGGTGCATTGTCCTTCTATGAATGAAACAATTTGGAAAAGAACTGGCTATATAATTGCATTATTAGTGTTTAGCTTTCAGTGTTTATGCATTGTAGTAGTTGTTAATTTAATGCACAATATTTGAAAGCACCTTATATGCAACGTAGTACATTGAAATAATACAGCTCCGGAAAAAATTAAGAGACCACTGCACCTTTTTCTTTACTTTCCAAAAAAGTCGAAAAGGAAGTTTTTGAGTGAGGAACAGAAGGGTTAAAATTAAGAGACCACTGCAAATTGAATGCTTCCGTTCCTCACTCAAAACTTTCTTTTTCAACTTTTTTTGGAAAGGAAAGATAAAGGTGCAGTGGTCTCTTAATTTTTTCCGGAGCTGTATATATTTTGTTTATTTTTGGCTGCATGATAAGGCTTTTTTTGTTTAACTTAATTCCAATCAAGTACATTTACTATGTTATTTTATATATGCTATAGGCAAAATGTTCCCCAAAAATGATGAGCACTTTTGACATTTTCTTGACAGCCAATTAGCCGTGTATATCGGAAACACTTTATATTTTGTTCTTGTATTTAATCATTTTACAAATACAAGTTATAGGCCTAGACTTCATGCAATTAAGGTATTTGTTGTAGTTGAAAATGTCTACTTTATGTACAGTCTGTACTCCATATGCTATTATGTTGTTTATTCATTTGAGTGTTGTGCGAAAACATAGTAGAAAAAACAAAAGGCAGTCATTTATGAGATCAGACCTTTTGACACAGCTCGGGGGATAGACCCAAACGCAGACACAGGTATGAAGGTCCAACGCTGTTTATTAGAGGGGAGACGCAAGGGGAGGTCAGGGGCAGGCAGAGGTTCGGTACACAATCTATAAGGCTTGAAGGACAGACAGGCGGCAGGCAGGAACTTGGTCAGGGACTGGCAGTGGTTCGGCACACGATCAAGGTGGCTTGAAGGACAGGTAGGCGAAAACAGGCTTGTGGTCAGGAATAGGCAGAAGGTCGATACATGGGAACTCTAGAGGTAACACTGGGAGCAAAACAGGAAAACACAAGGACTCTGGGCAAAGACACAAGACGAAGTGACACAGGAACAAGGAAGGGCCCAGATTAAATCCACAGGGGATAATGGGATGATGAAAGACACCTGGCGGGGACAGACCACAAAGACAGATCAGGAAGAAGGAATCAGGGCGTGACAGTACCACCCCCCCATGGGACGCCACCCTGCGACCCACCGGGGGTGGACAGGGCCGACCGGGGTGGCGACGGTGGAAATCAGCAATGAAGGCAGGATCCAAAACCCCCAGGAGGCGCCACACCGTGTAGGTAGGGTGGCCGTCAACAAAATAAGGAAGAGGAACGGGAGCAGGAGCTAGAACACAAGAGGAGACAGGTTTGACACGAGAGACAAGGAAGAAGGTGAGATGCACCCTGAGGGTGGAAGGGAGACGGAGACGGACAGCGGAGCGACTAATGACACAGGTGATGGGGAAAGGCACGATGAACCAGGGAGCGAGCTTCCAAGAGGCAACCTGGAGCGGAAGATCACATGTAGAAAGCCACACCCTTTGCCCAGGCCGGTAGCGGGGAGCCGGTAGCGGGCAGGCGGCGATCCGCCTGTCGTCGGTACCTGGAGGACGTCTGAAGCAGGGAAAAGCAGACCCTGCACCAGGCCCGGGGACAGCGGTGAACAAACCGCTGGGCGGAGGGGACTGCGACGTCAGCCTCCTGGTCCGGAATGAGAGGCGGCTGGTAGCCCAGGGAGCACTCAAAATGGGAAAGTCCAGTGGCATAGCTAGGCAGGGAATTACGGGCGTACTTGACCCAGACCAGGTGGCGGCTTCAGGTTGTGGGGTTTGAGGAGACGAGGCAGCGGAGTATGGTCTCGAGGTCCCGGTTGGCCCGTTACGACTGCCTGTTGGATTGTGGGTGGAAACCTGAGGAGAGGCTGGCGGAGGCCCCTATGAGCGTGCAGAAAGCCTTCCAGAACTGGGAAGCAAATGGGCCCCACGGTCCGACACCATGTCAGACAGAAGACCCGGAAGATGTGCTGCACCACCAACTGGGTGGTCTCCTTGGCCGAGGGGAGTTTAGGCAATAGGACGAAATGGGCGGCCTTTGAGAACCGGTCGACCACCATGAGGATGGTGGTGTTTCCCTCAGAAGGGGGAAAACCAGTGACAAAGTCCAAGGCGATGTGGGACCAGGGACGGTGCGGGATGGAGAGTGGTTGAAGGAGACCGGAGGGTGCCTGGTGGGGCATCTTGTTTCGAGCACAGGTTACGCAGGCGGCAACGAAGGAGGAGATATCCGCGCTCATGGTGGGCCACCAGAATTGACGACGGATGAAAGCAAGGGTCCTGCGAGAGCCCGGTGGCACGAGAGGTTAGAGGAGTGGCCCCACTGCAAAACGTTGGAGCGAACTGCATCGGGGACGAAGGGATGACCAGTCAGGTCTCCTCCGGGGTCGGGGTGTTGTTGTTGGGCCCGACGCACAAATACGTTATTGTATTCCTCAAATTCATTTGACATTTAAAACAAACAAATCCTTTAATTCATTCTTTTTTAGACTATTGAATGCTAATGAAGCTAAACTACATGTATACTGGGGTTCTAAAAGGCCTGGCAGTTCTAGACTATTGAAAATCCTGTATTTGGTTTAAATTTTTAGTAAAATATAGTTTAGGCGTTGAAGCAGAAAATCCAGTATCATATTTTTGGTTTTATAGTTTCTGCTTGGTTTTATAGTTTGCCCAAGTTAACAGAGAAATGCCAGTAATAATAACAGTATAATAATTTTGTTTCTCCAACAACTGAACTCTCATTCTCAAGCTTTTCTCAGAGTTGTAGAACAAAAAAAACAGGAAGTGAAATTGAAAGATTCTAAGCAATTAGGAGAGTATACAGTATAGGCTACTGCCAGTTTTAAAGTCAATTCACGAATTGTCATAAGATGTGTTCTTCTACCATACTCTACTAAACCATGATCTAAGCAAATAGCTGTGGTTTGTATTATATTATTTCTTATGATAATTCAAGTGTTTAAACAAATAGTATGCCTATTTATTTCTGTGTAGCTATTAGTGTTTCTTTATAAAGCTCCCCCATGCTTTGGAATAGTGCAATCACAGCTTGACGCAATCTACCGCATGCCTATGCAATCTACCTGATCTTACCACGGTGAGAAAACACTGTAATTAGATGAGCAACATCTGTATGTGTGATGTATTCTAAGTAGGCCACTATTGTGAAATTTGAACACTAGTCAAATTATGATGCGTGATTTTCTAAATCTAAAGCGTCATTCTGGAATTCATAGCAATTATCAGGGGAGCCCGAGGTTTTTTGAAACACTGTAGGAAAATAACTGACATGCTCGTTCCAAACATAAAAAAATCATGCTAATGCTAGGTAGTAGTAATAATTTCAGTACCTCCACTTACCAATGCTGCAGGACAGGGCTTATGACGTTGATGTCTGTTACAAACCCTGTGGCTCTAGTAGTCTAGGGTGGATGGTACAGAGACCCGTAACATAAGCCTCATGCAAATTAGTGTAGTGTAAATGAACAGTGAGAACAAACGACACAGACAACCAAAGCTACTGTCAAACATAAAACGTTTATTATAAACACACGGTAAAGGGGGTAGGGAAAAGGGGTTGAGCTGAACCCAAGAAATGAAATAATATAGTCAAAACACCCCTAAACTGAACTTGCCTGCCTCAAGAACCGCTTAGCTGACTACTAACCAATACAAAAATACAGTGGGTGGTCTGCTCAGTTCTAACTAGTGTTTTTAGACAAAGTTTTCCTACAGGTTGTGTATGCCCAAGGGCGACTTGCTAAAAAAAACCTTTTCCCAGGGACAAACAAAACACACGTTGAACAAGGACTAAACAGCAAACAATTGACTAGACAACACCAAACAAAACACCACAGCAATACATACTCACATGAAACAAAAGTCACATGGACAAAGTGAGATGTATGTGCTAAACTAAGTGATGTATGTATGAACAAAGTGTCTGTCTATCAAAAAAAGGTATGTATCTCAAGAGTGTCTATCTCCATGTGGGGTAAATCAAAAGAGTCTCTCTGGGAGAACCAACTGACAAAGTGTCTGTCTATCAAAAAAAGGTATGTATCTCAAGAGTGTCTATCTCCATGTGGGGTAAATCAAAAGAGTCTCTCTGGGAGAACCAACTGACTGGGTTTTTAAACCAGGGATGTGTGATGCGATTGGGTAATGGAAAAAGGAACAGGTGGTGCAATTAGGAGGGGTGTCCACCGATTGGTCCACCGATTGGTCCACCTCAGCAGTCAGGCGATGCACTCATGACTGCCAGGTGGGAAACACCAACGAGCACAATCAGGAACATAAGAGACACCTAGGGAAACGGCAGGAGGGGAAAAACACAAACGCACATACAGGGTACCTGCATGCGTAACAATGTCTCACTACGTAGATGTTGGGTGACATGTCACAAGAATTTCATTTTGCAGGATGTCGCTGTGTTATTTGGTACATTTGATAAATAAACCTGAAACTATAATCCAAATTGCTATTACATGCCTACTTTCAGATTTGATAGTTGTCCGTTTGGTCCCTCCGGCCTCTGCCTCTTCTTCCAATTTATTTTGGGGACGTGGAAGGTTTCCAAAACCGCTTGGTTTGTGAGACCCTGAAAGTCATTGCCATCTGTTGCGCACACTGGAGCCAATTGAGACTCATCCATGGACACATCTAGGTTTTCAATGGCATTAGGTAGCAATAAATCCCAATTCTTACAGCACAAATTCTCCTTGCTGGGCATCTGTTTGCACCTCTGGCAAAAACACCAGAAGTCCCCCAAATTTCTTGCCCTGGCCTCGACTGCAACGTTGGGTAGTTGCAGATCTTCTTCAGCTCTCCTCATCCATTGCTTCTAATTCCTGGTCTGTACACTCTGGCTTGAACCTGTAGGCATTGCCATCAAAATAGTGGGCTTCTTCAGGCATGCAATCTTCTGTGTGTTCCATCATTCGCCAAACAAAAATGCCCAATTGTATTAGCTGCTGGTAAACAGATACAAAAAGACTACTAGGTAAAGTTTTGTAAACAAAGCCTGTGACTGCATATAGTCTCCTTGGTCAGGGACCAGAAGAAGTCTACACACTCAAAGATTTCCGTTTGTTTTTCAATTGAATTGTTCACGGTATAGGTCACAATAAAGGTGGAAAAAATTCTGACATGATTTATCTTTGTCTCATTCTTTTACATCACAAGAACCTGGCATTTTAACAGGGGTGAGTAGACTTTTTGTATCCACTGTAATGTACTGATTAACCTCTAATGCAAATTTCATGTTGTATGGCAGAACTTGTATGGCAGAATATAGGTGAATATCTTAACATCTGTGACATTTATAGCTGCTATAAAGCCATTATTATGTATATAGATGTGAAGTGTCAAAGACATTAGCCACCTTGCGCTAGCCATCTAGTGTTAGCCACCTAGCATTAGCCAAATAGCGTAAGCCACCTTGCGTTAGCCACAAAAGCGTAAGCCTCCTTGCGTTAGCCACACAGCGTAAGCCTCCTTGCGTTAGCCTACTAGAGTTACCCACCTTGTGTTTATAACCTGGTATTAGCCACATTGTGTTAGCCACCTAGCGTTAGTCACCAAGCGTTAGCCATCTTGTGTTTGCCTCCCATCGTTAGCCAACTTTAGTTAGCCACCTAGCGTTAGCCACATTGCGTTAGCTTGCTAGCCAGTTCAGTGACAGCTAAAATCCTTTTTTACACATTAATTGGATGGGAAATTGGAATAGCACCATACACCCATCCAGTGGCCAAACTGATATGACACCTGGGTTGGTTTCCTAATACCACTGACTTTGAATGGGAAAGGGCTAATATTGTCACGCTCCAGCGTGATAAAACCAGACAAGCAGACAATATCCCAGCTAACAATTTTCCGTTGTCACAATGTTGTTACGACGTTATCTGGCGACCGAAATTAGGTAGCAGCAACGTTGTCAGCTACGTTGTCACAACCGGAAAAGTGAAAGTTTTCTTGTTGTCGCTGCAATGTAACTAATTGACGTTGTCAGTTGGTCGCTATCTTGATGTAGCAACGTGGTTTTTCTTAGGTTGTCGGTTGGTAATCGCAAATCCCAGGCATCCTACCTAGTTGACCATTCATTGTCCTTTTCCTCTTACATTTTTTATATTCATACGTACAGCTAGAATATGTACAGCTAAGTTCATTTCTGTCCAGTCAACATCTTGACAGTTTTCTCCACCCTTGTGTTTATCTGCTCCAAATGTTCCATGAAATCTTAAATGTGCACAACACATTTCAGCAGGGTTCTACACCGACGATTAGTTTTACAGTGAGGTATTATGTACAAATATTATACATGTATTTTACCAACCCCTTCCCAGATATAATAATGGCAATGCTGTTAGATCGTCAGTCCAGACATTTTCTCCTAGCAAATTACATGACATATCCTGTAATATACAACAGCCCCATATGTAGCAAAAAAGTATATACATTTACAAACAAAGCAGAACGTTTATGTAATTTAAAAAATATTTTATTTATCACCCACCTCACACTCCCAAGTTGGTCAACAGCACAGAAATTAAAATCAGAACTGTGTGGGACTTCATAACCATCAGGAAGGATAAAGTAGCAAATCTCAAATAGGTAACTCCTATGAAACTGTAGGTCTTCAATGGCAATAGCCATGATAAACATTATTTTTTTCCGCTAGCAGAGTTCTATCCTTCTCCAATCATTGACATTTTTGTTCCAGCTATCAACTGATCAAATTTAGATATATTATCACACTGGCCATTTTACAAATAATTAAAATATAAGAACACAAGCCAATATGAATGCTTTACTCTTAATTGGGTTATTTTCTTTTCAAATGGTGAAGAATTGTGAAATCATGAAGATAAAAAAAATTAACAATAAATTGAAACAAACAATTAATATTATCCAACTGACAAAATACAATCGCACAAGCACAGACGGACACTTTACTCTTCCTTGTTTTCAGAAATTAGTCTGAGTGGTCTTCACCTTCCTCTACTGTTGGACCCGTTGTTGCACCTGGACATGGACAATGAAAACCAGTTTAAAAACAGTATAAAATGGTGTCAACCATTTGATTCAATTCGTTCATAATTTATTTATATCACTTTTACAATATTGTCAAATATCTTGTTGAATAATTTCTTGTGGAACTCATAGTAAAAATCTTTACATTTGAGTACTTGTGAGGTGACTCGATGTTCATCTATGTTTGAAAAAAGTTACCAACCAAAAAGTTAGTAGTTGACTTACTGTACTGTACTGTAGCTTGCCAACGTTTGAGCTAACATTAGTTGGCTTGCTAGACAGTACTGTAATTTAATGGGAACTACCAAAGTGATTTTAACTATATGACAGATAGTTATCTATCTGCTTTGTAAAGAAGTTAAATACGCTTACCTGAGATTCCTTGTCCAGAAATGATGACGGTGCTCCAGAAATGATGTCGTCTTAACGAACTACACTGATGTTTGTTTAACGTAGTCGTACAGTACCGTTTGCTAGCTGCAATAGCTAGTTATCCAGGTATATATACCTTAAAAGAAAACTTGCGCTACCTGCAGTAGTTAACTAGGTATATTACAGTACTATAATGTAGGCTACACGACTAAATTAGAAAATAACTAAATTGGAAAATTGCTAGATTAGAAAACGAAAGTATGACTAACATAAATGATTATAAAGTTTCTAAATAGCAATAACTACTAATGTAGGCTAACCATAGTAGCAGAAGCGTACTGATGAAAACTCACAGATATGACTAACTCAGAACATAAATCATGATTATCTTAAACTGGAGTCAAATAAACATGCTATAGCCACCGGTTATGTCTGCTGAGATACTGTAAACTTCTGACAACTATTTAGGAGGACAAACTATAACGAACACGAAATGGCAGGACGCTCGAGCTGTGGCACATCTGCGCGTGCACAGTTTACAGTTTGTGTACGCATTCCGTCTGTGTTGTGGGAGATTATATAGAACTATTTGAGTTGGTCTGAATTGCGGTGATTGGGGAATTCTTGTGACTCTAAAGGTCTTCAGGTGAACTTTGAAATATTTGGAATATGTGGTTTCCGATGTGGTGGCAGTAATGACATTGTAAGCAAAGTACGTTGTAGCAACGAAAATAGGAGTTAATATTTCCCGGTTGTAGTTACGTAAGATCGTTACCAAACTGGTACGAAAGTTGCTACATTGTCAGTACGTCGTGTTGAGAAGGTAATGTCATGACATTACCAATCAATTACCAATCCAAAACGTGACGGTTGGTCGTGGCATACACCCATCCAGCGGTCAAACTGATATGACACCTGGGTTGGTTTCCTAATACCACTGACTTTGAATGGGAAAGGGCTAATATAGTATATAGTATATATTAGTATATACTATCAGTAGGCCTATTTGGTATAGTGCATTAATGATCGCTGTACACACACAACCCTGCTACCTGCAAAATGAGTCTCAGGGACAGACACATCCTGTACCACACAACAAACCATATAAAACAATTCTGCATAATATTTAAATTAAAAACAGACCATGCGAGAATTTATAACCCACAGAAAACTTGAGCAAATCATGCATATTAGTCTCAATAAACTTGTCAATAATAATGGATTGCATAAGCATTCACTTCTTTTAACATTTCATTGTGTTATGAGTGTGAACTTGAATATCCTACAAATGTTTAGAAATAACAATATAGTTGTGGCATATTCATTCAGATTCTTTGTTTAGGCAAGCTTACATTTGTTCAGGAGTCAAACTTAGCCAAGTTACATATTCAATTATAGGACTAACAACTTCTTTGTCCCCAATATGCAATACTTGTATGGGAACTTTAATAGTAAGCCTAGATTCAGCTAAGTCACATAAAGGGAAGTAATTGGGAGATGTTTGACAATAACAAATAAGACATTTAGTTTGTCTTTAAGCATTGTCTTTAAGCTCCATTATGTTCTGGATCATCAATTAAACCACCCAGACACAGTAAAGATACAGTTCATTCTCTGATCTAAGCTGGAGGACAATGTGATAGAGAAATTCCACAACAACAGGAGGGCAGGTCACCATGAGGCTATTGGGGATTATCAATCAACTACAGGAGGGCAGGTCACCATAGTGATTATCAATCAACTACAGAGTTCAATTGTTGTAATGGGAGACAAAGGATGGGTCAACCAAATGACAAGAATATAAATATACATAATTCAACTACAGTACCAGCTAAAAGTTGTGACATGCCTACTCATTGAAGGTTTTGTCTTTATTTCTACTATTATTTATTAACAGAAAAAGTGTTAAACAAATTAAAATCCCTCCCTGTCAGAGATGTCTACATCACCCCTCCTCCCCCAGGTACAGCACCCACTCTGCTGGTCACATCCAGTTAAAAGTCCCTAAAGTAAACACATCTTTCTGTCACTCCTCCTTTCAGTTCTCTACACGTAGTGATTGGAATCAACTACAAAAAAACTATAAAACAATCTACTTTTTTCAACATTCACACTTTCAAAAACATATTCACAGACACCTGTAACTGCTTCATGTGATGTGCCTGTTCATTGTAGCTATACAGTTTTGTCCTGTTGTTGTCTTTGCCTATTGCCTAAATATGTCTGTGTCCTGCTATATTGCATTTATATTCTCTGCTGGCTGGTCTATTTTTTATGTAGTCTGTTATCATGCCCTGTGGTCATGCTCTGTTGTCTTTCGTAATTGAGTGGTGTCTCCCTCTGTGCTGGTTTTAATGTAGTTTAGTGCTGTCTCTCCATGTGCTTGGTGTTAATGTACACTGCTCAAAAAAATGAAGGGAACACTTTAATCACACATTGGGTCTCGATGAAAGAAAAATCTTTACTGTACATTGTGTAATTCGTTGAGAACAAATGACATAACAATGGCCAATGGAAACCAAAATCACCAACCGATTGAGGTCTGGATTCAAACTCACACTGAAAATCAAAGTAAACAATTGAAATCACAGGCTGATCCAACTTGCGTGAATTTCCTCACGGCAACTCATAATGTGACACAGTAGTGTGTATGGCCCCTACGTGCCTGTTTGCACTCCAGACAACGTCTGGGCATGCTCGTGATGAGATTGCAGATGGTGTCCGGGGATCTCCTCCCACACCTGGATGAGGGCATCAATAGGCTCCTGGACAGTCTGTTTCACTACTTGGCGGCATCTGATGCAATGATACATAATGTCCCAGAGGTTCTCAATTGGATGCAGGTCTGGGGAACGTGAGGGCAAGTCAATGGCATCAATGCCTTCGTCATACAGCAACTGCCTACACACTCTGGCCACATGAGGCCAGCATTGTCCTGCTCCAGGAGGAACCCAGGGCTCACTGGACCAGCGTAAGGTCTGACGATGGGTCTGAGGAATTCATTCCGTTACCTAACAGCAGTCAGGGTACTGTTGGCTAGCACGTGGAGGTCTGTGTGACCCTCCAAGGATATGCCTCCCCATCACTGACCCACCACCAAACCGGTCATACTGGATGATGTTGCAGGCAGCATAACGTTCACCACGGCATCTCCAGACTCTTTCACGTCTTGTCACGTGTTCATTGTGAACCTGCTCTCATCTGTGAAGAGAACAGGGTGCAAATGGCAGACTTGCCAATTCTGGCGAATGCCAATCAAGCTGCACAGTGCATGGGCTGTGAGCACAGGTCCCACTAGAGGACATCGGGCCCTCATGCCACCCTCATGGAGTCTGTTTCTGACAATTTGGTCAGAAGCAAGCACACCAGTAGACCACAGGAGGTAATTTTGTAGGGCTCTGGCAGTGCTCCTCCTGTTCCTCCTCGCACAAAAAAGCAGATACTGGTCCTGCTACTAGGTTGATGCCCTTCTACGGGCCTGTCCAGCTCTCCTCGTGTAACGGCCCGTCTCCTGGTATCTCCTCCTTGCTCTTGAGACTGTACTGGGAGACAAAGCAAACCTTCTTGAGATGGCACGTATGGGTGTGCCATCCTGGAGGAGCTGGATTGCTTGTGCAACCTGAATGGGCTGCAGGTACCACCTCATGCTACCAGTAGTGACAAGGACACTAGCAAAATGCAAAACTAGAGATGAATCACTCAGGATAGGATAAGGAGAGAGCAACTGTCTGTGGCCACCACCTGCAAAACCATTCCCTTTTTGGGGGTTGTCTTGCTGTTGCCTCTCTACTGCACCTGTTAGCGCTTTCATTTGCACCAAAACAGGTGACACTGATTCACAATCGCTTATGATTTCTAACTGGACAGATTGATATCCCTGAAGTTTAATTGACTTGGTGTTATACTGTGATGATTACGTTCCCTTAATCTTTTTGAGCAGTGTAGTTTAGTGGTGTCTCTCTATGTGGTTGGTTGTAATGTAGTTTAGTGGTATCTCTCTATGTGGTTGGTTGTAATGTAGTTTAGTGGTGTCTCTCTATGTGATTGGTTGTAATCTATCTTTGTTTCAACTGTGCTGTAGTCGTGTGTCTTATGTCTGTTGTCTCTCTTTATTTATTCCTGATACCCATTCCTACAGGAGGATTGGGTATCACCGTTTTAGTGAATGTTGTGTGGTGTTTAAACATTTTTCTGAATTAAACCTCAGGTATATATACACAGGTGCTGGTCATATAATTAGAATATCATCAAAAAGTTGATTTATTTCAGTAATTCCACTCAAAAAGTGAAACTTGTATAATGTATACATTCATTCCACACAGACTGATATATTTCAAGTGTTTATTCCTTTTAATTTTGATGAATATAACTGACAACTAATGAAAACCCCAAATTCAGTATCTCAGAAAATTAGAATATTGTGAAAAGGTTCAATATTGAAGACACCTGCTGCCACACTCTAATCAGCTAATTAACTCAGAACACCTGCAAAGGCCTTTAAATGGTCTCTCAGTCTAGTTCTGTAGGCTACACAATCATGGGGAAGACTGCTGACTTGACAGCTGTCCAAAAGGCGACCATTGACACCTTGCACAAGGAGGGCAAGACACAAAAGGTCATTGCTAAATGACTGGCTGTTCACAGAGCTCTGTGTCCAAGCACATTAATAGAGAGGCGAAGGGAAGGAAAAGATGTGGTAGAAAAAAGTGTACAAGCAATAGGGATAACCGCACCCTGGAGAGGATTGTGAAACAAAACCCATTCAAAAATGTGGGGGAGATTAACAAAGAGTGGACTGCAGCTGGAGTCAGTGCTTCAAGAACCACCATGCACAGACGTATGCAAGACATGGGTTTCAGCTGTCGCATACCTTGTGTCAAGCCACTCTTGAATAAGACACAGCGTCAGAAGCGTCTCGCCTGGGCTAAAGACAAAAAGGACTGGACTGCTGCTGGGTGGTCCAAAGTTATGTTTTCTGATGAAAGTAAATTTTGCATTTCCTTTGGAAATCAAGGTCCCAGAGTCTGGAGGAAGAGAGGAGAGGCACAGAATCCACCTTGCTTGAAGTCCAGTGTAAAGTTTCCACAGTCAGTGATGGTTTGGGGTTCCATGTCATCTGCTGGTGTTGGTCCACTGTGTTTTCTGAGGTCCAAGGTCAACGCAGCCATCTACCAGGAAGTTTTAGAGCACTTCATGCTTCCTGCTGCTGACCAACTTTATGGAGATGCAGATTTCATTTTCCAACAGGACTTGGCACCTGCACACAGTGCCAAAGCTACCTGGTTTAAGGACCATGGTATCCCTGTTCTTAATTGGCCAGCAAACTCGCCTGACCTTAACCCTATAGAAAATCTATGGGGTATTGTGAAGAGGAAGATGCGATACGACAGACTCAACAATGCAGAAGAGCTGAAGGCCACTATCAGAGCAACCTGGGCTCTCATAACACCTGAGCAGTGCCACAGACTGATCGACTCCATGCCACGCAGTATTGCTGCAGTAATTCAGTCAAAAGGAGCCCCAACTAAGCATTGAGTGCTGTACATGCTCATACTTTTCATGTTAATAATTTTCAGTTGGCCAACATTTCTAAAAATCCTTTTTTTGTATTTGTCTTAAGTAATATTCTAATTTTCGGAGATACTGAATTTGGGATTTTCATTAGTTGTCGGTTTTAATCATCACAATTAAATGAAATAAACATTTGAAATATATCAGTCTGTGTGTAATGAATGAATATAATATCCAAGTTTCACTTTTTGAATGGAATTACTGAAATAAATCAACTTTTTGATGATATTCTAATTATAT
>JACXGI010006032.1:0-28452 GCA_016801175.1 Esox masquinongy | reverse complement strand
TATTAAAAGTTTTAAATTGTCTTGACAATGTAATATGTTCTATCTGAACGTTAGATAGAGCCAGTGAATCGTGTAACTTTTCACTGAGCAACTTGAATGGCAATATTACCATTTTAGACAATGTCATCTCTTGTAACAATTGTTTTGACTTAAATTGTCATATATAAAAAAAACGGACATGTTGTAATTGAAACTTCAGTGTTGATCTGTCTTTTTATTGGTCTAGTTAACCAGCTGCATTTGATGTTGCATGATGGTTCAGCAAGTTATTTCAATGAATCATTGCCAATTAAAAAATGTTTTTTCAGGTTAAGAATTCTAGCCAAATTGACATTTTTTTACTCTACAGATTTAGAGAAAACTGATATAAATGGTGATTTTTCAATGTAGGATGCTTTTTCTAGTGGGAAGGGGATGTGTACAGCTTTTATCCATGACAATGTGTCTGTTAAAATGCACCTTTAAAATTTGTTATCTAGTTGATGTTAAAGTTGTGTAGATAGGGGGTCATTTTGCAGGCACCAGGGTGTTCCATACGGAAAATAAATGTATTTTAAATATATTTTTGAATACATTTGGAAAATATTTTACCGAACACATTTGGAAAATATATGTCAAAATGTTTAAATATATTTATAAAAAATGTATTTAAATATATTTATAAAAAATTTATTTAATACATTTTTAAAATGCATGCCTAAATATACTGTAGCATTGGCCAGGCTGTGTTTCGAATCGGTGACCTTATGTTCAACAGCCAGGCGCATTAACCATTACTCCAAACACGATTATTTCATTTGGAGGGGCAAGTAGGGGTCTTACCAAGTTTGCTATTAGAATATATTTGTGACTGTAAGATGAAATGTATTTTGGTAATGTATATCTATAAAGTGTGTTTCAACACTTAAATGTGATATAATCAATATGTCAGTAATTACATTTCATCTTTTTACTTTCACAGGATCTGAAAAATGCATTTTTATATGGGCTTCAAAATACATTTTGTAATGTATTTTCTATACAAAATACATATTGTAATGAGAGCATTTTTGACGGTGTAATACATTTGAAGTTTTGTCCAAAAAATACATTTGGACAAAACTTGAATAACGTTAAATGTATTTATACATTTTTAAATACATTTCAGAGTAAAAGGTGAAATACATTTTGATACCTGAAATGTATTTTGAATAAAGATAAATGTATGTATACATTTTTAAATACATTTCAGAATAAAAGGTGAAATACATTTTGATACCTGAACTGTATTTTGAATTAAGTTAAATTTATTCGACATATATTCATCATATATTCTACATGCATTTTGCATTGCAAAAATATATTTATTTTCCGTATGGGGTGTGTGTGTGTGTGTGTGTGTGTGTGTGTGTAGCGACCATTAATGCAAAGAGAATAAACTAGTTAAGTTTAGCTCTATGACACATAGTAAAAATAGCGTATAATCAACAAAAGTTAAGAGCATACTGTAACAAATCGTTTAAACTGTAAAAAAACGCTTTCAGTAAATCCAAAGACGTGTAGTGCACTTCACATGATCAAAATGTGAGTGAGGTCGGGTGATGGACTATTTAGGGGTCGACAACGATTTAAACAAATGCCCGTGGTAACTACAGAGCAGTACCGACCGCAAATCCGAAGTAGTCAACAACTCCAACGACATAAACTTAAAGGAAATGCAATACCAAATGCACATTGTAACGACAAAACAGACGACAATGCAGATGACATGCACAACGACATCGACCATTTGAACAAAAACATGGACATTACAGTAGACATATTTTTGGCTTAAATGGTACCTCATATTAGTAAGCTACACATGCGTTTGTGCAATGGATGAGAGGAAATGGGAATATCTCTCCTTGCATCCCGCACCCCAGTCTCACTACAAAAACCCATCAAACGAGATTGCTGGCCATGGCTCCCCTAGCTCTATTGCATGAATCCACCTGCTAACACATTGCTTGTAGCATGGTAAGTTGTCATTAATTAATGGTTTTGCTAATATGAGCTAAGCATTAATGTTTCTACCAAAGCATTTTCTCATAGTGAAATTAGCAAACAACTGTGCTCTGCATGAATTACAGATGTACCCTGATTTATTATTTGTATATAACATCTATAGCCACCATGACTACCTTATGCCATTGCCTATTCAAGTAGCCTACCTCATGCATTTGGTTGAATTTGGGAAGAATTTAATAGAGATAATTTATGAAGTATTTGGTTGTGGCTAACATCTTTCAGGAAATCTAATGTTTACAGGCACCTGAACCCCATTCTAACCACACTTCAGCCTAAACATCAAAGGACAATACCTTGACCAGCTTATGTGTGATTCAGTGGGTTAAATGCCTGCACACCATGTAGCTGTCCAGATAAGAGGGGCTGAAATGTGTTTTATACAGTCGCCTAACGTAGGAGATATTGTCCTTGGTGTGTTAATCAAGAAAACAATATGAGATGGCAAGATTCTGTTTAGTTTTACATGGGCTACATTTAGATGCAGCCAGTTATTGTGGTAAGTTATGGACTGACATTGTATGTATATTACATTAATTAAGGGCATTGACAACTTGCATTTATTTATTTCCAAGTCAAGCACTGTCCATAGTTTACAATGAAACAAAATGTCTTTACCATAATGCACTGCTTTTTAAACAGAAAAGTGTGTATTTTAACACATTCTAAAATTGCGATTAATCGCAATTAACTGCAGAAGATTATGTGATTAATCGCGATTAATTATTTTAATCGTTTGACGGCACTGCTTTTTTCCGATGTACTGTCACTCCAAAATATTGAAAATTACATGCAAAAATTTAATTGCATTTATACATTGGTAACTTGTATTTTGACAACTTACACCACACCAACTTCTACCAAGCACAAGTTTAACAGAAATATGCAAGAGTCAGAGCTCTGCTTTCTCCTAATATATATGAAACAGTGAAACATCACCAAACAGAATGGTTTTCATTTCTATGGTTGGCACAAAAACACGACCATCATCCCCAAAAAGCATGCCAAAGGGCAGCACTGTACATAAATTACAAGATGGCAACAAAAAAACAAAGCTCTGTCACCTTATCAGTTACAACAAGCAAACATTAACAGAATAAACAGCCACAAAGCATGCTGGGATATCGATAATAAAAAAAAAAAACTTCTTATTTGTAAAGTTTATTTTTGTAAACTGCGAGTCAAAGTCATTGCCAGCTTATAGTCCCAGACTCCTAGGGGGTATTCCATCAACGCCGCTAATGAAATCCACGCTTAATTGAAAAAGCTGTTTGAATGAATGCCAACTTCTGCTTAAGGCTCAAGCCATTTCATTAACATAATCTAGCTGGGTCTTGTCAACGTTAACTCAAACCAGGCTTGAACAAGCCTGCATTGTGCACGCGCATTCGCACGGAGTACATAAGCAGCCCAGAACAAGCGATCATCGAAATTAAGATACTATGTCGCAAAAAAGAAGCGAAAACTAGAGCGGTGATCTTCTGAACAGCAGAAAAAATCCTGCTGATGGGACTTTATGAAGAATTTAAAGGAGTCATCACTAAAAAGGGCAATACTGCCGCAACTGACAAGGTGAGGGAGATAGCTTGGCAAAAAATTGCTGACAGATTAAATGCACAAGTCATTCTAGCCTACTTATTGTTTAATTTTTAATAAATGAACATTCAGATCACTAGATAAGTAAGACTGGCTATATTATCAGGCTAGATGATATCCGATTTATGATCAATCAAAATTATGTTGTTGGCTAACTTATGTGAACTGCCATAACTACAGTGCATTTACTGTTAATTAGCCTAATTTGGTGAGGATTGAAGCCTCTCTGACCTAGTAACCCTTAGCCTATATTCATTCTCAGCAATACAGTTGTGCTCAAAAGTTTGCATACCCTTGGAGAATTGGTAATATACAGTTCCAGAAAATATTAAGAGACCACTGCACCTTTTTCTTAAATCAGCTTTACTGGCAGAGGGAGATGACTGTCAAGATGACTGTCAACTCATTTGAATGTCACTCAGCAACCGTAGGATGACATCAAGTGACCTACAAAAAGAAGGGCAAACAGCAGCTGGGGTGAAGGGCACGGCGAGGACGGTTCGAAACCGGCTCCTAGGGGCAGGGCTGAAGTCGTGCAAAGCTAGAAAAAAGCCCTTCATCAATGAGAAGCAAAGAAGAGCCAGACTGAAGTTTGCAAAAGACCATAAGGATTGGACCGTAGAGGAATGGAGTAAGGTCATCTTCTCTGACAAGTCAAATTTTCAGCTTTGCCCAACAGCTGGTCGTCTAATGGTTAGACGGAGACCTGGAGAGGCCTACAAGCCACAGTGTCTCGCACCCACTGTGAAATTTGATGGAGGATCGGTGATGATCTGGGGATGCTTCAGCAAGGCTGGAATCGGGCAGATTTGTCTTTGTGAAGGACGCATGAATCAAGCCAAGTACAAGGTTATCCTGGAAGAACACCTGCTTCCTTCTGCTCTGATAATGTTCCCCAATTCTGAGAATTGGTTTTTCCAGCAGGACAATGCTCCATGCCACACAGCCAGGTCAATCAAGGTGTGGATGGAGGACCACCAGATTAAGACCTTGTCATGGCCAGCCCAATCTCCAGACCTGAACCCCATTGAAAACCTTTGGAATTTGAAGAGGAAGATGGATGGTCACAAGCCATCAAACAAAGCCGAGCTACTTGAGTTTTTGTGCCAGGAGTGGTGTAAAGTCACCCAACAGCAATGTGACAGATTTTGACCAGTTGTTGTTGGCAAAATGCCTCCAGGTAATGCAAAGTCTTTGGTCGTCTTGCATGAACCGCACGTTTGAGATCTCCCCAGAGTGGCTCGATGATATTAAGGTCATGAGACTGTGATAGCCACTCCAGAACCTTCACATTTTTCTGCTGTAACCACTGGAGGGTCAACTTGGCCTCGTGCTTACGGTCATTTTCGTGCTGGAAAGTCTAAGAGCGTCCCATGTGCAGCTTTCGCGCAGAAGAATGCAAATTGTCTGCCAGTATTTTCTGATAACATGCTGCATTCAGGTTGCCATAAATTTTCACAAGATTCCCCGTGCCATTAGAGCTCACACACCCCCAAAACATCAGTGAGCCATCATCATGCTTCACAGTGGGGATGGTATTCTGTTCACTACAGGCCTTGTTGACCCCTCTCCAAACATAGCGCTTATAGTTGTGACCATAATGCTCTATTTTGGTCTCGTCACTCCAAATTACAGTGTGCCAGAAGCTGTGAGGCATGTCAAGGTGTTGTCGGGTATATTGTAACCAGGCTTTTTTGTGGCATTGGCGCAGTAAAGGTTTCTTTCTGGCAACTCGACCAGGCAGCTCATTTTTGTTCAAGTAGTGTCGTATTGTGGTCCTTGAAACAACCACACCGTTTTTTTCCAGAGCAGCCTGTATTTCTCCTGAGGTTACCTGTGGGTTTTTCTTTGTATCCCGAACAATTCTTCTGGCAGTTTTGGCTGAAAACTTTCGTGGTCTACCTGACCTTGGCTTGGTATCAAATTGGACATTTGTCATTGGACAAATTAACACAATAATAAATAAAATATTAATTTTTAATACTTTGTCGCGAATCCTTTGCAGGCAATGACTGCTTGAAGTCTGGAACGCATGGACATCACCAAATGCTGGGTGTCCTCCTTTGTGATGCTTTGTCAGGCCTTTACATCACTCCTAGCTGGAGTGGTGCTCTTCTTTTATCTAGGAACATGACAGGAGTCTCACTCCTATAGGCTCACCATGAGATAGGGTGCAGGACAGGCCGCAGGCTGTTAGCCAGCCTGCTAGCACAGTGGAGTCTGTCGATAGCATAGCGAGAGTAGTTAGTATAGTTTTGCCTGTTGCGACTGTGACTCGTTCCAGGCTGAGAAAAGTTAAACAAGGTAGTGCTAACAATAGCAACCTTATTAAGATAAAGCCTTCCTCCTCAGTCACAAATAATCTCGGTCACAAATAAAAATGACTGTATTACCTCGCATCTCAAAATGGGACTCCTAATTGTTAGATCCCTTGCTCCAAAGGCAGTTGCAGTAAATTAATTCATCACTGTTCATAAACTAGATGTTATTGGCTTGTGTGAAACATGGCTAAAGCCTGATGAATTTACTGCCCTAAATGAGGCCTCTCCTCCTGGCTATACTAGTGATCATATCCCCCGTGCATCCTGAAAAGGAGTTGGTGTTGCTAATATTTATGACAGTAAATATAAATTTACCCATAAACACATCACTGGTTTTCATTCTTTTAAAGTTTTACTCATGAAAGTTAACCAGGCTGATAAATCGTTTTACCTAGCTACTATTTACAGGCCCCCCGGGCCATACACAATGTTCCTCAATGAGTTTCCAGAATTCTTGTCTAACCTTGTAGTCATTGCAGATAGTATTCTAATTTTTGGCGATTTCAATATTCATATGGAAAAGTCCAATGACCCTCTTCAAAAAGCCTTTGAAGCCATTGACTCAATGGGTTTTGTCCAACATGTCTCAGGTCCAACGCACTGCCACAATCATACCTTATATTTAGTCCTGTCATGAGAAATAGATATTGTAGATCTAATAATTTCCCCCCAAAATCCTGGAATATCGGATCACTGTCTTATTACATTTACCGTTAAAACAAGAATCCACTTGCTCCGCAAACAATGACTTTCAAAAGCCATACTATAAATTCTCGAACTACAAATAGATTTCTTGATATTATTCCAAGCTCACTCATCGACGACAGAGTAAATAAATCCGCAAACGATCTAATCGAGGATCTAAACTCAACCCTGCAAAATACTTTAGATACGGTTGCACCACTAAAAACAAAAGAAATACGCAACAAGAAACTTCCTCCCTGGTACACAGACAATACTAGAGCACTCAAGCAAGCCTCCAGAAAATTGGAGCCAAAGTGGCGCTCCACCAAGTTGGAAGTATTCAGAGTAGCCTGGATAGACAGTACACTACAATATCGAAAATCACTCACATCTGCTCGGTCAGCTTATTTCTTCAACCTGATTGAAGTGAACAAAAACAATCAAAAATTTCTCTTTGATACAGTTGCAAAGTTAACAAAAAAGCAGTGCTCAACAAGTGAACTGGGTCTTCATTTTAGCTGTAATGAATACATGAACTTCTTTGATAAAAAAGATCATCACCATTAGAAAACAAACAACTGACTCCTCCTTAAAGGGTTAGTTATAGTCCCCAAAATCTCAGTTGTCATGAGAATGTCCTGAACCTCGCTGACCTGGTGTCAATGGGGACACTTGAATTTTTTATCCTGTATCGCTGGACACGTTCACTAAATTAGTAATGAGTTCTAAACCCACAAATTGTCAACTAGACCCAATTCCTTAAATTACGTAAGGCGCTATTTCCAGTGCTAGGTCTGCCAACGCTGAACATAATAAATTGCTCCCTTACCTCCGGATGTGTACCAAACTCACTAAAAATGGCAGAAATTAGGCCTCTTCTAAAAAAATCGAATCTGGATCCAGACATATTAAACAATTATAGGCCAACATCGAACCTCCCGTTCCTCTCAAAAATCTTAGAAAAATGTGTTTCCCAACTACTGAATGCCTTCCTGAAGACAAATAACATTTATGAAATGCTCCAGTCCAGTTTCAGACCCCATCATAGCTGAGACTGCACTCGTGAAGGTAACAAATGACCTTCTAATGGCCTTAAACAAAGGTTCCGCATCCGTCCTGTTGCTTCTTGATCTTAGTGCTGCCTTTGACACTATTGATCACTCCCTTCTCTTAGAGAGACTGGAAACCCATATTCGGCTACGATATTCTAGCCTGGTTTAAATCTTATTTATCTGAAAGATATCAGTTCGTATGTGTGGATGGCATATCCTCTGACAAATCAAAGATATGTTTTGGTGTTCCTCAAGGCTCGGTTTTGGGCTCATTATTGTTCTCACTATATATGCTGCCTCTGGGTGATGTAATCCGGAATCACAATGTCAATTTTTACTGTTATGCTAATGACACAGTTATATATGTGACAGAATTCAGGAAACTGGGCTTAAGTCGCATGTCACTATTTTTCAGGGAGCCGTTTGTAAGACGAAAAACGTGTTCTGGGACATTTTGTCTTTTTTGCAGAAATGTCTTCTTGAAGTTGCAAACTTGAATGTGACTTAATAAATAAGTAGTATGCAAAGTGTAAATACGAATAAAATGTAAAACTCAAACCCTTGTTTAATCAGCCGGTAAAATACACAACTTTTCCTGTATTGGCTGAGGTAATAAAGGGGCTGGACATGCTGACATACTGAGTTCTGATTGGTCTATGAAGTCACAGGCTTATAACGCGACTACATCATCAGTATCATTGCGATCCCGGGAATTTCAAACATGGACAAGTGTGAACGCAAATTTTGCGATAGGACCCATTTCCCAAATTCTGTCACATATTTCGACGAAGCATGGAGAAGCCCCAAAATTAGCTACTTTGGAAGCATGCGTTTCAGATATTAGGAAGTGGTTGACAGAGAACTTCTGACTTTTAAACTCAAGAAAAACAGAAATGCTCGTTATAGGACCCAAGAAACAAAGAGCTTTGTTGGCAGACCTCACTGTGAACCTCGACGGCTGCATGGTCGTATCCCAAAAAACTGTAAGAAACCTTGGTGTTACCCTCGACCCTGACCTGTCCTTTGATGAACATATAAAATATATCTCAAGAGTTGCTTATTTTCATCTTCGAAACATTGCAAAAATCAGAAAATTCCTATCAAAAACTGATGCAGAAAAACTAATCCATGCTTTTGTTACTTCTAGATTAGATTACTGCAATGCTCATCTTTCCAGTTTTCCTGATAAATCAATAAATAAACTGCAATTAGTGCTGCACACGGCTAAAATCTTAACTAGAACTAAAAAATTTGAACACATTACTCCAGTACTAACTTCTTTACACTGGCTGCCTGTTAGGGTTAGGGCTGATTTTAAGGTTTTATTGTTAACCTATAAATCAATTCATGGACTTGCTCCTACTTACCTCGCAGAAATGATCCAGCCATACACACCTACACGTAACCTTAGATCGCAAGATGCAGGCCTTTTAATTGTACCTAGAATTTCTAAACAAACAGCCGGAGGCTGGGCCTTCTCTCATAGAGCTCCACTACTGTGGAATGATTTGCCAATTAAGGTTGGAAATGCAGACTCAGTGGAAACTTTCAAGTGTCTACTAAAGACTCATCTCATAGCATGGTAGTGTAGTCTGACTCAGAGGTGTGAAGGTGACCAGAAAGGCTTGATGCTGTCCACCCTTGCTGTCTTGCCAGATGGGCTCATCGCCACTGGGATGCCCTCCCTCCAATGCCATTCGGGGGCGGAGTCACTGGCTTGTTGTTGTCTCTCTTTTGCCCACATTGTGCAATTGGGCTGAACTCTGCTGGCAATACTCGGCCCTCATTCAGGGTGGTTGCGGTTGGTGGGTGTCCCTTTGGTTGATGCTTGGCAATGTGGGTGGATTGATTTCCTTCCTGTTGGGCCCTGTCCGGTGCCCCCATGTCTCAGCCCTAAGGTCTTACGCTGCTATATTATTGTGCCGGGGAAGTAGGGTCTGTCCTCCTTCTCCACTATAAATCCTTGTAGATCTAAGGAATGCATTTTCTAAATTTTCCCTGTCTCCTGCTGTTTTAAACTTAGGAGTTCTTGGCCCACACCTGAGGAGTACCAGGCTTGAAAGACTTGTTGCTGTCCCTGTCCAAAGTCCTCGTTATGTTGCAGATCAAGACGATACCTGACGATTTCAGCGGCCACTCTGCTGATTACCTCCTGGAGAGTGTTCTTCACTTTGGTGGATGTTGTAAAGGAGTTTTTCTTTACCATGGAAAGGATCCTATCATCATCCCCCACTGTTGTCTTCTGTGGACGTCCAGGCCTTTTTGTGTTGCAGAGCTCAACAGTGCGTAATTCTTTTCTCAGAATGTACTAAACCGTTGATTTGGCTACTACTAATGTTCCTGCTATCTCTCTGATGGATTTTTTTGCAGCCTACGGATGGCCTGTTTCACTTGCATTGAGAGCTCCTTTGACCGCATGTTGTGGGTTCACAGCAACAGCTTCCAAATGCGAATGCCACACCTGGAATCAACTCCAGACCTTTTACCTGCTTAATTGATGAAGAAATAACGAAGGAATAGCCCACACCTGTCCATGAAACAGCTTTTGAGTCAACTGTCCAATTACTTTTGGTCCCTTGAAAAAGAGGGGGCTACATATTATAGAACTGTAATTCCTAAACCCTTCCTCCAATTTGGATGTGAATACACTCAAATTAAAGCTGAGACTGAGACTGCACTTTTAGCCCATATTCATTATTTAACTGTAACTTGAATATATTTTGGTAAACAGCCAAAATAACAAAACGTGTTAGTGTCCAGTGATTTCCAGACCTAACTGTAAATGAGGAATACCAGATGACGTATGCACTGATCAGAAAAGAGGAAAACTAGACAAAGGTGTTGACACGTGAAAGTTTGTGAGTGAAAAAGGGGGAGCATCAACGTTTTTGATGATTTCAGGGATGCAACTGAGTAAATTTGATGAGTATGATGAGCAAATATTTTTTGTGAAATGTATGTCTTTGGCTATTGTAGGTAATTCCTATGAGAAAGTTTAGTTTTGTGTTATGTAAGCTACATTTAGAGTTGGCCAGCGATGCATAGGAAATCCGTTTTCATTAGCATGCACACAATGTTGTAATTCTGTATCTAGTGATGTGCATTTTGGTTCACTTATGTTTAGTTAACATTTCAAGTAAATGTTATCAATACTAATATGGCGATTAAAGAAGGATTAATGTTTAAGTGGAAAATGATAAATGTGTTGAGTCACAACTTGGAAATTAGGCATTTAAACAAATGAGAGTGTGTAGTGATGGAGGATTATGTTTCTTTTTCTTTCTTTAAAGGTTATTAACCTGCTAATCTGCTATTCTGCTAATCTACTATTAAATTGTT
The DNA here is from genome assembly GCA_016801175.1 of Esox masquinongy. NCBI lineage: Eukaryota > Metazoa > Chordata > Actinopteri > Esociformes > Esocidae > Esox > Esox masquinongy. The sequence continues at coordinate 17,417 of JACXGI010006032.1, read as the reverse complement.
TTCAAAACTAAACTACACCAAAATAATTAAGTTGCGCAAATGCTGAAAAAGAATTGGTGTTTAGAAAAAAATCTTCAATTAAATGTAAAGAAGATACAGAAGAGTTGTTCCATGCGTCCTCTGTAGTCAGCTAAGGCAGTTTTCAAGTTTGGGCAGACGTTGAAGAAGGAAAACCCTAGACAACTTGACAGTTGATAACCAATGCCTTGTGGCGTGGACAAGAAGATAAACAGCTTCTGGAAATCCATGGGAAAAAGCTGTTGACATGAAAATAATACCTGTTCAATCAAGCGAGTTTCTTATGAAATTGAACCACAGGTAATTTAGAATTTTATTAATTCAATACAGTAAGCAAAAAATCATGGCAGAAGAAGCCTCGGGGAAGACGGTGAGTCAGCTTAAAAGGGTGAGGATGAGCGCAAAAGCCAACTTCACAAAGCAAGCTAACTTCCTCAGCATGGAAGCAAACATGACTGAGTCAGAGCTCAGGAAGGAGTTCAAAATGTTATCTGCTGATGTTAGGGGAGTCATAGGAGAAAGGACTGGGAAAGTCGCTGGAAAAAGGACTGGGAAAGTCTGCAGAGGCAAGGAGAGCCTACTGGATTGGCTGAGGTCAAGAAGTTCCAGCTCCTGGATAGCGGAGATGATAAAATCCTCAAAGACCTCGGGCTGCCTACATATAACACTGCTGAGGATATGTTTGGAGTGCTGAAGAACCGGTATGGAAATAAGTCTACGATTGCCATGGAGATTGTGGAAGAGTTAGAAAAGATTCCTGCAGTGAAGGGGAATCAGCTGAGGAAGGTAATAGACCTAATCCAGAATGTGGAGAAAGCCCTGGCAGACCTTACAGATATTGAAAGCACAGGCGCAAACAAGAACTGCCTGTTGGTAAAGTCCATAGAGAGCAAGCTGCCCGACCCTATGAAAAGAGATTGGCTCGTCTTTATGATTGACCATACCAGGTGTTACAGCGAACAACCACTTTGATGCTCTGCTTAAGTTCCTAAAGAAACAAGAAGAAATTCTTGAGACACGAGCAGCTTGAGCATCACAGACAAATTTGAAAAACCAGAGGAGATATGACAAAATATATGCTTCTACTAAAGCCACAAAGTAAGACACCATGGAAGGCGGATGCGTTGTGTGTGGAGACGAGACGCACAGAGACAAGATTTTCTTCTGCAGAAAATTCCAACACAGTCTCCCACTCGATTAGGGCAAAAAAGTTCAAAAAGTAATGTCAGATTTTGTACCTTTTTGCGCGTTCTGTATTGATCCATTTCGTGCAATTTTTGTAGGTTTTTCTGCATTTTTCTGGGACTTGATTCGGGTGAAAATGTACGAATTTATATCAATTTACTTTGAAACTTGATTCGTGTGAAAATGTACAAATGTATGCCAGTTTTAAAAGCGTCAAATCTACTTCATTTTATACAGCGTTCATGTGGTATTTCATCAATGAGCAACTCCTAATTTGTAGTGGTCTTATTTATTGAGGCATTATTCCGCACAATCATTTCCCAGTTCCTATTTCCGACAAGCACACGAACAGAGCATTAGTAATTGACCGACATTTTATTCTTACATGTAATAACATTATTCGCTTATGATTTAAGTTTTTATTAATTGCTTTTTGTCTAAAACAAGAACAATTATTTTGTGTATCTATTCCTACGTAAATTATTATGTACATTTTTTAGCGATCTCATTAAATTTGGTGTTTTCTAATTAGGTGGACTACAAATCCAACCAGGCATTGTAGTAGTATTGTTGGGCAACCAAAACGTTTTACAGGGATAAGCTACTCCTGTCCTGGAGGTCGGGAAAACGTATTTTTTTGTATCTGCTTTTTCTACTAAGGTACTAATTAAAACCCGGACACCAGGTGAGTTTAATTAACTATTAGGTATAAGGAAAACCAGTAGTGTTTCTGTCCTCGAGTGCCGGAGTTGCCTACCCCTGAAATATACGTTATGCGGGCAGGTGGTTTTTTTTTGTTTTCGCACATGCTGGGTGAAAAAGTAGTTGGATATTGACGTATTTAAAATAACTACATATCATGTATTTATCATACGGAGTGTACGTCTTAGAAAATATATCAATGAATATTACAAAATCGTTACTTTTGGCCCATTAGGACGAGGGACAGTAGTTACGTCGCTAGTCAGCATATACCTGGTGAGTTATCCCATGCATACCCTTGAATTTATTAAAGCATGTGGCTGTAATTCAGTGATACACGAGTGTTTTTGTCATGCTTACTATTAATACATATAAAATATAGAACGTTTGTATGTAGTAGGCTACTTTGTGAGCAACCAATAATTGGGTTATTATTCTCACGTGATTGTCCTTTTAGCTCTCAATGATTTTAAAGGTTTGTGTTTTCAATACAAAAAAGTTGAATCGCTACTAAATCCCTTTTTCTCTTCTACTTAAATAGGATCAACTGACTGTTGGCAGATTGGCAGACCTTACTGTATATGGTTTATACAATTCTGCTAATGCCTAAACAATCAGGTGAAAGTAGTTTCTAGTAAATCACCTATGGATGGATTAACCATGTACAAACCAGGGCTTATCTTTAGTTACCTGAAGGCACATATTGAATGACCATGCCACATTTCTTCTTATTTAAATCCTTCCTTTGAAGTCTTATGGCATCTCAAATGAACCCCAAAGACCAACTGTAATGTGCTGTTAGAGAGGCAGAAAGGCTTGCAAAGGAGCTCAACCCAGAGAAGAATCCCGAAACCCAACTGGAATGTGCCGTTGGAGAGGCAGAAAGACTTGCCGAGGAGCTCAACCCAGAGCTGGTAATCTGATAGACCTACAGCACTAAAGTGTTAAGGTTTCTTTTTGGTTGAATTGAGCGTAATGATATAGTCCGATCACAATCACCAAGCAACTCCCTTTAGTCTAAACTAATGGGCTTGTAAAAGACTTGGGATGGCCAGCCATGATTATCCTTTACCTTTGTAGGGAAAAAAGAGGAGGACCACCAAGCCTCCTGGCATTACATTTAAATGGAGACAAAGGGATGAGGGGCCATATTGTTCCTAAAACCACAAAGGCATCTACATCCACCTCCTATGGTAAGTGTTTGTGCAGTATAGATTTTTCCTTTCAATCATAGCATATTAAACATTTAAATAGCCATGTCTTAGGCAAGTCTACTTCCACTTCTGTAATCCCATAATGTACTTACATGTAACAGGTCACCTCTGCCTGGCTCTTTCTTGTGACAAAAGCCGTGTAGTAACTCCACCCTAAAGGAAATTAACCTCATTATGAAATAATTACATTTCAGCTTTGAGGGCCAACATCATTGACTGTTGTGGCTATTATTGAGGATGTAGAATCAGGTACTGTGTGGTTAATGGTTGTTCAATACAATGCCTATTTATTTACAGTAGCCTTTGGATAGACTTGTAGTAGCATATTCATTATTTTCTTTCTTTAGAGACAAACAGTGGATTGTCAACAAATCCAGTTTTCAACTTTGATGAAATGGGTATTTACAAATTTTTACCTACTAAATTGTGTCGTTAACATAACAGCACATTTAAGCATTTGTAACAGGATGATGACATAAAGCCAATCCAAATAATGGAATTAGAATTAATTCTAATCTACTTTTAGAATGTTTTCATAGGGTCTTACAGTTTGTAACCAATGTCAGATTTTGTGAGCTAGAAAGATTTCCTTGTTTGTTTTTAGAACAACATTTTAGTTTAATTTGTGGAAATTTGTTTTATAGATAACTGTCAATACAAATTAAATTATTTTTATTTGACACTTTTAGGCTTGTATTTACTCCTGCGATTTTTGTCCTTCACATTAGATTGAACAGCACAACCTTTACTCTTACCTACCTATAACATTTTGCCGTAAATTGGTAGTGTAAATAATTTATCCAAATTGAATCCTTGTCTTTGTTTTGAATCAAGAACGCCTTCATCATGAAATAAACCACCTTCTGTCAAGTTTGGAAGACTCTGACAGTGCTATTCCTGCAGTGTCTGGGGTTTCCTGCAGTTTAAGTTCTAGGACTGCCCTGTCCCAGGATAGGTGGAGGGGGTACAGGCCTGAGATTGTAGACTCCCTGTCAATCTCAGGCCTGAGATTGTAGACTCCCAGAAGATATGCTCTGCAGATCTTCTGCAGAGCATGCTCTACAGAAGATCTGCCAGACCTGTAAAGCACAGAGGGTGGTTTTGCAATGTAGAGAGTGCCTACCAAGACTACTGTGAAGGCTGTGATGTCATCACTCATTCACATTTATCCCTGCACAACAGAGTCTATGGTTGAGGGATTCTACATTGCTGTCCCCCCAACAACAGCCATATCTCAAAGTAATGGGAAATGTTTTTCATGAACAGGGTAAGTTATATTTCTGTGACACTATATGACCCAAAGTGTTATATTGTTTCCTACCAATGGATGTGCCAGAGGTAATATGTGCTTGCCTGACAAGCACCGTCCACATTGGCCCTGGAAAACATGTAATCCTTGTAGGAATCAATGATATGTGCAATATTTACACTAACCAAATGGTGATGTTTACCATACATTGTCAAATGACAGTTAAATAATTTTCTTCAAGGTCACTACAATGTCACTGTGCCTCTGCTGACCTGTGACGTGTCAACACCTGGAAAGCTAACTTGGCGGATATAATTAAAAATGGTTACTGGCCTGCCACTGTCAACTGACACAATTTACCAGATAGAGCTGTTCCACACATTTGAAGAGCTGAAAGTAGCCTCCCCAGGAACATCTCGTCTGGTGTTTATGCGACTTCTGGAGCAGTGAAGTGAACTTTTTGGCATGGTATGAATTACCCGTTTCACTTACAATGTATTATACAACTGACCTGGAATGTCCCTTTCTCTGCCCTTCTTACCACCTGTATTTCCAAAATCGTTGTAATTACAGTCTGCGGTAAGGATATTGAATCAATTTTGTTTTATAGTATTGTTGCAACCTCAACCTTTCTCTTACCAGAATGGGATCATCTGTGGTGACACATTTCAGAAAAGTTTTTTTTTTTGAGTTGACCTACTGCTGCTCTGAGATGGATCAGGTCTGTGATCTAAAGCATTTTGACTGCCCAGCCTGTTCACCTGGAATGCTGGCTGTGTCAGTGGATGGGAACTGGAATCTCTATCGTTTTAAGAAAGGTTCTGGGAGCATTTTATACTATTAATATTCATTTACACAGTCCTTTGAAGAGATTGATTTCTCTCTGTTTGAAAGTCTCTAAAAATCCATTTGACAATCCATTTGACTGTTGTTGTCAACAAGTGTTGTAACATTGTCCACAAGTGTCACATGATCACAATTAGAGGTCAATTGATATTCTATGTATTTTCATACATCTGTTAAAGGGCTGAGGACAAAGGTTTTTTTTGACGGTTTGTTTATCTGCAAAGATGAGGATGTATCGACATTTGTGGACTATGTGCATACGAAGACCAAACACGCAAGTACATTTGTTATTTTTTGAGTGCGATGCCCATCCCGCTATGTATGGACTTATTATACAAGAAGAATGTAGTGATTTGGACACAACACATTATCCACTGTCTCATACATGTTTTCACAATAGTTTTGTATCTTGTAATCTACTTGTGTAGGGCTATGCCCAAGGGATATGTGGTGCATCCCAGTGGACAGCAGCTAAGGAGTCGTCAAAAAATAAAAAACATAAGTGTGATGAAGAGGGACTTGAGGTTGCTGTGTGCCACCATGGGGTTCTTCTGAGGAGTCTCAACATGATGAGAGTCAATCTTTGCATACCCTCTCTTTTTGCAGAAAGATTTGGCTGCCAGCTGGCCGATCCAGTTTGTGTACAGATGTAATCTGCAAATTCTGGTCATACAGGAATCAAGTGTTGTTGCATGCCCAGAGCTCACCTCTCTACAAGACATGAAACCATTCCTTTCGATTATGCATGCCAAGGCACATCACTGGTAATGCGAGGTAAGTCTTAAAATAGTCAGGGCATACAATGGAGCTTTGGCCTGAGTCAGGTGTATTTGACTTCTGATAATTTGGAATCTTAGTTACAAGGCTTCCCACCCTGTTTTATTTGAATTATTTCTATATTCTATTTTTGTTGAAGATTAAGTGGGGAGGAAGGAATCAGAATGGTGCTGGCACCACATTGGGGGAGGAGGTGGAGCAAGTGAACAGCTTCCTGTCTAAGGCTGCAATCTGTTCAAAGCAAATGTCCAAAATAGGTAAACGCCTCTCAGTAGTTATATCCTGCTATGTTGACTCTTATCTAAAACAGTTGTCTTTGCATTTTGTAGCAATAACCAACATGCTAACAATTCAGGCCATGGGGTGGAACAGGAGGAAGAGAGAAATCCTACACAGTGCATTGTCCCAAGGATACCTGAAGATATATTATGTGGATTCATAAATATTTGAAGTATTTGATTTAGGAATTGAGAATTTAAACAATAGATTTTCAGTTTCTATTATTGTCATTCAGACAAATTAAGAAATCTAGAAGGCTGACCAGACTCTTCAAAAACTGATGTGTGATTTGGATGTAGGGGATGAGACACTGGACAACTGAAGTTCAGCAATGGGCCCATTCTGGTGAGTTAACCCTTTTCTTAGACTTCTTCCCAAGGTGATATGCTTTTGTATTCCTATCTCCAGCAGGTTATACAAAGCTGTGCAGTTAAAAGGTAGGCTTAAGATAAGTCACTGATTCTCTACGGGAAGGGAATGTGCATCGGGCCAACTCTACCACCACCAAACAATACTTGTTATTAAAAAACAATGAAGAAACAGCATTAAGTGCTACTGCCTATCTACTGTTGGTGATTGATGTTTTGTAATTCAGATGACTACAGAGGAGTACCTGACTGGTCCCCAGCTGTTACAGAGGACAATTGAATTACTGTTTGTAAGCATTAAACAGAAGACTGAACCTCTACCGTCAGACCGGTTGGCAAATTGTCATTAACTTTGAATTGCAAAAACGACCTCTTTCAAAGCCATGCAATTTAATGAACAATATTTCTAGCAACTTATTCAGTTTAATGTCAAGTGTTTGGCCACTATCTATTTTTTTGCATAGTCACCCTGTAAGCTTGAAATTCTTTTGTCCTCTGGAACAAGGCATATGGGAAATGCTCCTGTAAGTCACTTCAAATAAAAATGCCTTCTCTATACTTAAGATGGAAGGAAGCGGCAACACTTTATGCGCTGAAAAATATTGGAGGAAAAGGCTAAATTGAGCACAGCTATAGAGGAGTACAGCACCCTTGCAGCAGACTCTGTTATCCCATCTGCAGATGAAATCCTTTCCTCAGACAACCACATATGGCCTTGGAAATTACATGGACAATGTAAGTAATGTGACTGTTACGTAGAACGTTTCTGGTTTGCATTCATGGTTTTTGGGGTACAAATTGACAAGATACTATTGAAAGTAACACAATTTGGATTTGTAATAAATTTACAGCTGACCTTCTCACAAAGAAAACTGTCTTTGACCGGGTGATGGTACGAAGGCGGCTGAAGGAGGAAGTGTCCATTGTCCTGAGAGAAATGAAACAGCACTGGAACAGCCTGAAGAGGGAATTGGACACCTTGCAACAACTTTCATCACATGTTGCACTTGACCTAAGCAGGCAAAGTATTGTGGACTGTATGTGAATATATTTTCATTTTTTTAATAATGGAAAACTTAACACATGTTAGGCCATCAAATAGATCAGTCAGATGCTGGATGCAGAGGTCTTCTTGCAACGCTTCAGAAAAGACTTGGCAGCCTCAGAAGACACCGGGACGCAGTCAAGCAGACTTACAGCAGGGCTATGGGCCAAGACACCTCCCTACTAGAAGATGAGGTGGGAGATGACCTCCTGGTGGCTTTGTATGACAGCAGCAGCTACAGTTCTGAGGAGGAAGAGAAATCAATTCCTCATTGAATACACTGATTTTAATTGGAGGAATTGACTTATTGCAGTGTTCTTATTGGTTGCCATATAAGTTTTGTATTTTGTCTCTAACACAGTTTAAAGCCCTTTTTGTAGTGTGCATTTTCTAACATTTATGCATATGGGATTAGTCTTTCTTCCTGAGGGATAAGTACTGAGGCAGGTAATGGATGTATTTTTTTAATGCCTGAACAGAATAGTTTAAACTGGGCTTGTGCAAGTCACCACTTATCCATTGAAATTAGATTTGACAAATGTCTATGATGTACTATCACTTGTGCACTGATTAATGTACTTAATAATCTAAATGGTTAACCTTATTTGTCCTGATTTAATACATTTTCATTCCATTAACAGGAACTTTGTTTGTGATGACTGAAAAGATGACATGGAACATGAAAACAAACACTTTGTTAGATTTAATTAGTTGAGATATATAAATATATATATCCACTTTTTGTACATATATTGTATACACTCAAGCAGTGACTTTCACTACTTGAGTTTGACTAGAGGCTGACTTTTTGAATGCCAGAGGTCTATTTCTAGGCATGGATCAATGTCACAAAGGGGTTCTGTTTTTTTTTATTTATTTTTTTAAATGCACACTTTTCCTGATCAATTTATTCAGACTAATTGCCCCACTTTTTTAAAAAGAACTGATTCTCACATTGAGTAAATCTTTTGTTTTGGAATGAGCTTATTGTTGATGCTTCCCAGGAATTTATAGTCTTCCACCCCTCTGATCTGACCAAACATATCAAGTACTGCGATGATAGGTTTGTCTTAGAAGTCAGTGATCAGGTCTTCCTTGGTTGAGATCCAGGAAGTTCTGGTTACACCATAGTGAAAACCTATTGATGTCGACTTGAAGGAATCCTTCTGAGTTGTCCAATATTACTGTATAATCCGAGTACCTAATATCATCTCTGGGTCTGAGCTCTTGCAGTCATTGGTGTAGAGTGAATACATTTCTGAGTTTAATCAAAATAATTACTTGTGTAATGTGCATTAGATCATTAGCTAAAACAGAAAGCTACTTTAAAGTATATTACCATCTAAGTTATATTAATTTTGCTTACTTCAGGTCCTCTGATTAATAATCTCTGAATAAAGATTGCAACCAAGTATATTGGTGCTTAGTTTTTTATAAATACAAACATTTTATAGGAGTGTAAAGGCGGTCTCTTAATCATAGGTTATCTAGGCTAACTAAGAATACAAGTGAAGAGGCGATTACAATCATTTTTATTCTTGCATACACAAGACACCGGAACGTATATAAAAGGGTTTCCAGATATACAATCTTGTGGGAAACAGTTAAATAATAAAATGTAAATAGATATACTGCGTATAATGACCAATTGGTTTTCCATTTTGAAAACACTAGAAATAATCTTAAATCATAGTTGGACTGTTAGTCTAAGCATGCAGCTATCACACTGGGAGCACGTGTTTAAGCTAATGCGAGAGCAATGTCAAAAGGCGTTATGGCTAACTCACTGACAAACTATCAAACCCAAAACCACCTTTTGATGTTGTTCTCACACTAGCTTGACCCCAGGCTCCCTGTGATCAAGCTGCATGCTTAGACTGACAGTCAAACAATGACTTAAGATTATTTCCAGTGTTTTCATTAAAAGAAATAATATGAAAAGGCACTGTAGTCTTCTTGCAAGGGGATGGTGCACAATTCCCCGGCTTTGAACTTCTTAGGTTGGAGAAATTACGTCTTCCATGCTTTTCCAGGCATCTTTCCATTTCTTGCCACTGCAAGAAACAAAACATTAAGAGATGTTTTCTCCAGCAGAAATAGCAAAGGGTCTATTCCTTTAATTTTATGATGTTTGGTAGCACTTTGTCTCACTCAAATATAGTGGTTCCCAACCTTTTTCAGTTACTGTACCACTGACAGAATTTTGTTTGGCTTGGAGTACCCCTGAAGTACCCCCTGATGTTAATTTTACTAGTAAGCCTATGGTGCCATGAGTGTTTTCAGGTACCCCCTGTGGAGAGGCAAAGTACCCCCAGGGGTCCTAGTACTCCTGGTTGTGAACCACTGTAATACAAAGTACAGCCAACACAACATATATTTGGTCAGTGGAAATTGGCTCTATTATTCGGATTTATGGATATTAAAGCGTCAAATACACCGGAGTACAATCTAAGGGCCGATCTTGCTCAAACAGCCTAGGCCTAGTCTAGGTTTAATCTGTATCCAGAAAAACTGTCCTTAAATAGTTTAGTCCAAATACTTACGGTCTCTTCATAAGGCTTGAGTAGATAAATAAAGTGATTAGTCATAACATTTATGGTTTCTTTGCAAGGGTTGAGTAGATACATAAAGAGCAAAACGTCAACTTGTACTCTTATGAGATTTTGTCGACAATGTTGCAGTTTTTTCTAACCCTTAAAGCTGGGACACTAATTTATAAAAACAAAAAAGCAATCACCATTTCAGTGTTTTTGAAAATTTTGTAGGGAATGGTCTAGAGAAATGTACTGTTACAACTTCAGAATTAATGTACAAAACTTTGAAAGCAAGATATTTATGACCATTTTAAACATGTTTTTAGACTGCACAAGTTTTTTCACGTTTACATTTTTTACTAATGTTGAAGCTTCTATGTATCTATTTTAAGCACTGATGGAGCACAGCCATTTGAAGAAGCTCATGAAACTTTCCTCATGAGTATATATAATTAATGTATGTCAAAAGTAAGGGTGCGAGACTTAGCCAGAGTAAATAAGTAAGGGTGCCAGAGTAACCAGAGAAAATATAGAAACATTGTATCTGCTTAATAGGCATTTAACATATTTATCTTAAATGTCAGAGTACATATGGTGTTGGTGTATATATATCCTCTGGTCACTGTATGGAATTAGTAAACCTACCAGCCAGAACATGGCATCCATCTGACCTTCTGCTCCTTCTTACCCTACAAAAAATAACAGGCGTTATTCTAGTCCAACAATAATTCAGAGTATAAGCATGTGTTTTTTCATGAATGCACTCCAATTCAGCAACAAATTCTTAAACATAATTACTTTTGCACCTTTAAATCCAGTCTCAACAATGACCAGAATTTCAATGTATTGCGGATGGCTTATCTCCTTTGAAGTCCTGTTTTGGAGGCATTCTTTTACCGGGAACACGGTTTGCCCCAGATGGACCGGGCTGTCTAAAACAGGCAGTAAATAGTACTTCAGTCACCAATTAGCCAAATTGTGTTTTCAGGCCATTTGCAGTGTTCCCTATAAAACAATCCCCTGCCACAAACTGGCTCCTTCAAGTTAGAGGGAAATCTATATCAGACATTTTTGGTGATAATTTTCTGAAAACAGTTATTTAAAAATAAACAATACGGTTGAGGGTCTGTGGTGTGGGGGGTGTCGGGGGTGTGCCAGGGGTCAGGGAGTATTCAATATTAGTGTTGAGAGTGGGGGGGGGGAGCATGCACTGTATACATTGATTTCTACACTGACCTGTACACAGTATAATATATGCTGATGAGCCAAAACATTATGACCATCTGCCTAACATGCAGTTGGTCGTCCGCATGCCGCCAAAACTGCGCCGAACTTCTTGAGCCACTCCTTTGTTGCCTTAACCGTGTGTTTTGAGTCATTGTCATGCTGGAATACCCATCCACAACCCATTTTCAATGCCCTGGCTGAGGGAAGGAGGTTCTTACCCAAGATTTGACAGTACATGGCCCCGTCCATCGTCCCTTTGATGCGGTGAATTTGTCCTGTCCCCTTAGCAGAAAAACACCCCCAAAGCATAATGTTTCCACCTCCATGTTTGACGGTGGGGATGGTGTTCTTGGGGCCATAGGTAGCATTCCTCCTCCTCCTCCAAACACGGCGAGTTGAGTTGATGCCAAAGAGCTCCATTTTGGTCTCATCTGACCACAATACTTTCGCCCAGTTCTCCTCTGAATCATTCAGATGTTCATTGGCAAACTTCAGACGGGCCTGTACATGTGCTTTCTTGAGCAGGGGGACCTTTCGGGCACAGCAGGATTTCAGTCCTTCACGGCGTAATGTGTTACCAATTGTTTTCTTGGTGACTATGGTCCCAGCTGCCTTGAGATCATTGACAAGATCCTCCCATGTAGTTCTGGGCTGATTCCTCACCGTTCTCATGATCATTGCAACTCCACGAGGTGAGATCTTGCATGGAGCCCCAAACCGAGGGAGATTGACAGTTCTTTTGTGTTTCTTCCATTTGCGAATAATCGCACCAACTGTTGTCACCTTCTCACCAAGCTGCTTGGCGATGGTCTTGTAGCCCATTCCAACCTTGTGTAGGTCTACAATCTTCTACAATCCTTGGACAGCTCTTTGGTCTTGGCCATGGTGGAGAGTTTGGAATCTGATTGATTGATTGCTTCTGTGGACAGGTGTCTTTTATACAGGTAACAAGCTGAGATTAGGAGGACTCCCTTTAAGAGTGTGCTCCTAATCTCAGCTCGTTACCTGTATAAAAGACACCTGGGAGCCAGAAATCTTTCTGATTGAGAGGAGATGAAATACTTATTTCACTCATTAAAATAGAAATCAATTTATAGCATTTTTGACATGCGTTTTTTTTTGTTGTTATTCTGTCTGGAAATTGAAATTGGTTTTCTAATTTCACCTTTACCGCAATGACAGAGCCGCAGAATTTGCATTTCTTGGAAGCTACTCCAACTGATGCTTTGCAGCTGGAGCAAAGCTTTTCCGGGTGGATCCAGGAGCCATGCTGTATTAAAGTGAATGAAAGTGTAAAAAAACAATATAATACTCAATGCAACTTCAATCAATGTACTCAACCAATGATCCACTCTTGCAGGTGGTTTGATTTAACATGCATACATTATGTATTAGGAGAGAACACCTACAATCACCTAGAAATATCAAACATATTGAAGATAGAGTAAATGTATGGCTGTATTTGTGAAAACCTGAGAACTTTAGATCATACATGTAGACTTAATTAAAAAATTAGGAAGCTACAGATTTGTGACACAGGACAAATATGAATAAATGAATGGAGGAACATAATGCAGATGCTTTCATACAAGTGTACTGCATGATACAAATAACCAATCATGCTCTGTATGATTCTAAAAGCTTTAAGAATAGCAAGGTATTTTGTTTCATGTGAAAACAGAATCACATTCTGTAGCCTGTTTAAAAATGCTGATCTGGCCCAGTTTACATTGATTTTCGATCAAGGTGGCAAGAGAAATAAGACTCAGTAATTCTGGTGGAAAGCTCTCCCCTACCATCAACAAAACACCAATTGAGGGCATAGCTTTTTTAAGAATGGTATTCCATCCCTCCAGGAAGGTTCCAGAGATTAGTAGAATCTATGCCAAGGAGTATTGAACCGTTTATGGTGGCTTGTGTCCCAACACCTTACGGAGACACATGTTTGCTTTTTCCTTTAAATTTGTTACCCGTCTGTATGTACTCAAAGTCGATAGAGTGGACTGGTGTGTAGTCATTATGTAAAGTCTTTCTAGAGTGCCAGCTTCTTCAATAATTTGGTTAATGTACTAATTTCATTCGTCCACTGTCATTGACGACCACAACGGATTCCATACCTAGCAGCTAAATACAAAAAGCAGCTCCAGTGGGCATGCGTTCACATACACTGGAACTTGAGTGGAAAGGCACTGCCTGGTATGACAAATACACTTTTTCTGTGGCACTAAGCATGTTTAATCACTGACTGGTTCTAGGAACACTAAAGTTTAGTAAGTTAACTTGAGTGGACAGCACAGAAACATAGAAACAATCTGGTTGGCTTTGTGAGAACGCAAAATCTTAATTTAAAGAAAAAAAGCATCCAGTAACTTCATCGAGGAGGACTATCTTTTCGATGGATAAAAAGATTTGAGTGAGTGGTATAGCAATTGAGATGTACTTAGTTCTCAGTCGTTAGTGATCTGCAAGGTAAACAGAATAGAAACAGTTCAGAACTGATTTTCTGCTGTGGAATAGGGCTTGAGTTTCAATGTAGCATTAAGACGTTTTTAAATGTTTTCTTGTAAAGATAAGAAACACACTTTTGCTTTAATGTCCCATTTGTCTAGACAAGTGTCTAATCATAAATTAACAGTGGACAGAATGGTAATGGGAATAACATTTTCAATATTGTGTTTTAAGCTTTGCATTTTAGATAGCTAAACTACAGAAGTGGGGGTGTAGGTTAGTTAGAACCAGATAACAATAGGCTTATAGGGTCATCACTAGTTCATCACTACTAGTGAACAGCCACAACTTCCAAACTATGGTTACAGTTGACCTCTAATCCTAAACTGAATGACATAGCTAACCTTATGGGTAAAGTTAACCTTAAATTAAAATCATTTTACAGGGGCGCTGGAAAGACGTTAATAAGGAACTAGACGGGGTCAGACACAGACCCCGCCGACGACGACAGTAAAAACCGTGCAGAGGACGAGGAGGACGAGGAGTCCTCTCGGCTAAATATAGAAATTGCGGAATCTTTGGCGCAGACCTCGCGGCTATTAAAAATGGTGAAACAAACACCAGTTCGCGGTGAAGATCGGGATAAGAGTAAGGGAATGACATTACGCAGTCATTCCGTAGGCGTCCGGAGTCTATCCCTTAATTCAGGCAGCTGGAGGTTATGGTGAACGCTACAAACCACTATGGGTGGGTGATGTGCAAGCCCTTGTAGATAAGATGCCTCCAGTGAGAGAAGGGGGTGGCTTGTGGCTGGCTCAATTGGATAAACTAACGGCGGGACAACGCCTAGCTCTAGGAGACTGGCGAGCGGTAGCAGCGCAGTGTATGTCTGCCCGGTGTTGGAGGAAATAGAGCGACAGGCCCTAGTTGATGGAGAGCCAGATGAGTCCCCTCTGACCAGACACATTGCGGCAATTGGCGAGGCCATGCGCGAATGATTCCCCTTACCAAATTCGGCCTCCGTTCCTAAATTGACTTGGAAAAAGGATCAACACCCTAGAGAGTACTTAGAGACTTGCAAGGAAACTTGGAACAGGCATACGGGCCATTACCCTGGTAAGGTGGGGTTACAACAAGAATGGTTCCGTAGGGCAGTATTGGAGGGCCTACCTGAAAAAATTAAAGAAGCCATATTGGGCAACCCCGACCTTCCGAGGAGTGAGTCCCATGTTTGGGAACGACACGTTGTACATCATTTACAGCGTGCCAAAGACGAAGTGCAGGAGGAGGACGAGAAAATCAAAGAGCTGCAGACTCAGCTGCTACGCTTACAACTAGGGGAAGCGAAAGCGAAAGTAAACGATAAAAAGTCCAAAAATAAGAATCCTGCGGGTAAACAGATGGTGGCGTGTGCTCCCTCCGGCCAGGATACGCCCGACCTGTACCCGGTCCCACCGTGGGCCCCCCAACCAATATATGGTGGGGGAGGTTTGGGTCATTCATGGGGGTCTTACGGAGGGGGGTAACAGAGGAGGCAGAGGATGGGGGAGAGGTAGGGGTGTTTCCCGGGGCTACACCCGAGCGCCTGGAGTGTGTTTTATATGCGGCCAGCCCGGACACTGGGCGAGGAATTGTTTCCACCAACCACACCAACCCAGGGGCGGGGCCCCAAGAGCTCCCAATACACATGCGGTCCCCCCACCCCGCGGACAGTTCTCACAGGTGGAATGGGGGGACGGATGAGAGCAGGGCGAGCAGTACCCGCAGTGACGTTCCCCGGGGAGGGGCCAGGACAGCAAAGGTTCGGCTGACCCTATGCTGTCTCTCCAGGTCGACAATGACACTCTACCTTTTCTGGTCGACACTGGGGCAACATTTTCCACTATTCGGTCCCCTCCCTCACCACATAAGATATCCTCCAAGACGGTGGAGGTCGTGGGGTTTGAGGGGGTCGGACGGACTTTACCTATGACTGTTCCCCTGCCCACTGCATTGGGCCATCAGACCCTGCGCCATCCGTTCGTGGTCTGTCCATCGTTTCCGGTCAGTCTCCTAGGCCGGGACCTCCTTATTAAACTCGGTGCCACTATCCTCTGCAGTCCGGACGGACTGACGGTCACCCTACCGGACGGTACTACGGTAATTTGTGGCCATGAAGGCACCGGGACGGGACAGTGGCTGGTTCAGCCTGTACAGACTGAGGTGGCGAACATATACTGGGGCCTACTACATCCAGAAACCCCGGAGCAGGGCGTCATTGTTTCACAGTTCCTGCGGTGGAAACCCTGGATCACACTCCTCGAGCCCTATGCTCCTCCTCCCGATCCTCCTCATGTAACGCTTTTCTATGATCGTAATGACGATGAAACGTATCGCCTCGAGTTTGAGGATACCTTAGAAGGGCGTGCCTGGGACATTAGCAGTGACTACATATATGTAGGTTCGGAGGGAGTAGCGTCGGACGTCTTACTCACACCCGATCAATTGGGCTGGTACCGTATGGGGGAGGAGGCAGCGCCGCATGTCTCCCTAGGATTACACCCTAAACATCAAGATTTAGGGCCCATGGTTAAACGGGCACGGCTGTGCACTGATTGGGCTCAAACTCAGGTACCTGACATCTCGTTCTCCCCTAGTGGTAAGCTTTATAGGTTGCACGCTCCGGCTCGCAACATGGTCACCCTACAGCATGACCTTATTTCACTTCCCCGAGTTGGTTAATGAGAAGAGATTAAGAGGAGACAAAATCGCAGTGCCGGCAATTCTCTGTATTCCCCCATACAGATATATCTGGACACAGTGTGGCATTCAGTCCAACAGAGTCTGACACAATCACAGCACACACAGTTCTTATAGCATGAGCCCCCCACCCCAGATTTTCCCGTTTTTCTGCTTTTCTGGCTCAAGGAGCAGTTCATACCATATATGGGTAAGATATATGTTGTTTAACACATATCTCGTGGCAGCTGCCGTCTTCGGGTTTCCCTGTTGTTATTCTGACCAATCGACTTCTAGCTCTAGCGTCTTTTCCCTTATTTGGCATTCTGCCCGTTTATTACCGAATACCAAGCGGTCTGTTCTTGCTCCCAGCTATTCTAGTGAGATTAGCATCCTGTCACCCCCTCCTCTAATGCAGGTACAATGTTTCTTAGTTCTACTTAGCCTCTAGCAGAATTGTGTGTTTATCTTAATGCTATTGCCCCACAATTCCCCCTTTTGATCTCTGCTAAGAGATCACTCCTTGGCGTAGTGGCTCCACTTGGTCGGTGCCGCGTCCTCCGTTCCTTCTTCCAGGAGGGGCATCATGAGGAGTGGGGGTTGTCCGACCGACCGCTCAATAGCAGTGGATATCAAGCGCATGGCCAAGCCTCTAATGCAGGGTATACAACAGCAACCACACGTGACAGTAATAGCCATAAATGTAGCGAGAGATAGCAAAACAGACATAATCAAACCTTTCCATTTGCCAAACATCGAGGTCATCCATTCCTCCAGCGGATTGTCCACCCCGGAATGCTCATGCAT
>JACXGI010006031.1:0-44190 GCA_016801175.1 Esox masquinongy | reverse complement strand
CTTCTAGCTTTAGCGTCTTTTCCCTTATTTGGCATTCTGCCCGTTTATTACCGAATTCCAAAGGGGTCTGTTCTTGCTCCCAGCTATTCTAGTGAGATAAGGATCCTGTCACCCCCTCCTCTAATGCAGGTACAATGTTTCTTAGTTCTACTTAGCCTCTAGCAGGCTTGCATGTTATCTTAATGCTATTGCCCCACACCATCTACTGTAACATTTACAGTATTTTCAGTAAGCCAGCATAGGCTACAATAATTCCCTAGTCTAACAAAAATATCATTTGATGAGTTCCAGGCAAGATGGCGAACTGAGCACACGGTTTTTCTGCACTTTGTTTGACCCTTTCTCAGCCTTAACTTTGAAACCGTCCTTCATTTAGATCTTTGTTAAAAATTCTATATCTTAATTTTTGGTCACTTAAAAAAATGCTTGCATATACTGCAAACTTTATAAATCGTTCTAAACTTCAAAAATGGATGACTTCGGCTCGCAGCTTAAGAAAACACCGTCATGATTGCCTATTCTCTTCAACAACTGTCCAGGAAAGGTGGTAACTTCCAGAACTGATGATAATCTGACAGCAATTCTTTCAGTTTCCTGCACATCGCGGCCTTTACTGAATACCTAATTACCAATTTCGGTCCTACAGTCGTGAGTGAAGTTCAGCGATGGCTCAGTGGGTAGTGTCACAGATTTTCTTGTGGAACTACACAATTTCAAATCCTGATTAATATTTTCCAATTAAAACACAACTATTTATTGTTTTTGAATTGTTTAATTCATATAGTGCATCCTATGGCTCGGCCTGTATCATCCAAATCATTATAATGGATGCATTGTTAAAAAAGCATATTGAAAAGTAGTGATGGGGGAGTTTCAGTCTTTTCGACACTCACTGCATCGGAACAATTGCCCAATCCCAATGTCCCCCCTGAACCCTCATAGACTTAATTGACGTCACCTCGTAAGTGATTGAGTGCAAGAGGCTGCAAGGGCTCAAAATGCTAAAAAAAATAGTAATGGGCCTTACTTTGCAACATTATCAAGTTACCTTGATGACACTGAAACATGTTTCACACTGTTGTGGGTTTGGGACTTTTTATTTTACGTTTTTTTACTTTCTTTACGGCCAAGGCACTTAAGGGACCGACTGCCTGATTTATACGTCTTGCAGGGTGTTGCCCTACAGAGTGGACGAGAGGTAATTGTCAATAATTATCAATATTTGTCAATTATCAATGTACTATTTTTGGTCAAAACAGCATCACACACAGTTCTGGCTATATGAACCATCAGTGAGCTTTTTGTTTATATTTACATGTAAACTTTTTTTCTAACCAAGTTAACATCAGGGTTGGTTGCTCCTTCCATGCTTATTTGTTTGTTCACCGTTCTTCTTTCTTCTCTTATAAGGCGGGTTTGCCGAGATTTTTCTCTCGCTTCTGGGCTTCCCCTGGTAACCCCCGTGTTTCACGTCACAATGCTATGAACTGTGGGCAATTCCCTCAGGCAAAGTCTGAAGAAATGTGGACTTACGAAAAGGGTGCATAAAAGGCTCAAAATGTCTGCAAGAGAGCCCTTGCACACTTGATGATTTGACAGTGGGACAGCCCTAACCCCTCACAGACTTACCGAGAACACGCTTCAAAGTCCGTGAGTGTGGACATCGAGATTGGGCCAATGTCTCGAGTGGTGACACTGCATGAAAAGGCCTGTTTCATAGTGTGTCAATACAAGTAAATATTTTTGTAATGATGACACGTAAAAGGCCAGCACAGGGAAGTTGCGATATAAAAAGATTTTAACCAGTCGTGAGAAGTCAGCTCTTGACATTTCTGGAAACTCCTCAATCTTTGCACATGCAAATAAGCTCTTAAAGCTTGTCTTTTGTCCTCATTCTAATCTACCTTGCTTTGTAGTAACAAAATTACTTGGAATGCCTTGAACAGTTGTCGCTTTTTCCGTTGCCATTTCCATGGCTTTTTCGAGTTGAATAGAAATTGCTGGAATGCATTCTCGACGCTGTACTGAAATGTTCGATTTTGATTAAAAATAACCACCAGTAAAACACATTTACAATAGCGAAGTGTTCTCGTGAGTTTAAAAAAGCGGAGTTGTAGTGAATTCCAATCCTCTTAATTTCATTGATCACTGAAAATCGTCACGCCCTCACTCCTGGTTTTCTTCGCCAGATTGGGTTATTTTGTTCTCCATCACTATGCCCTCCTACTTCCATTAATTTGATTGGCCATCGAAACATATATGCCGCATATCCACTGGTGCTTTACCCTGGTAAAGGGGCTACACCGGTGATTGATGCTAATGTTGGCTCTAGACTTTACTGTTTCGACTATACATTTGGTACCAAGGACTTACGGAGGGGCTTGGGGGGGAGGGGGATTGGTGAACTATCAACACAATTTGGTATTCCGGTTACGAAAAATAAAAGTTTTCTGGTAATAAAATAAAATAAACAATAACGCCATGCTCAGTTTGTTTAAAAAACAGTGTTTGAACTTGAGTAATAAAACTAATTTCTTCCTCAAACTCCTGTTACCGGCTCCTTCTCCACTTACACCCATGACACTGCAACTGTAACCCAGTGTATTCATTATTTAGTTTAATAAGTATTCTGTCAAAACTATCTACCTCTAATAGAAGGATTTGGGAGAATTCTGAGGTTATTTTGTGTTGTTATAGGTTCTGCAGGCTAGGTCTTTCAGTGCCGTTTTTCTATTGAGTCAATGGCATCGTATCACCTTCAGTCGTTCCAACTCTTTCCATTCTGAGTCTTTGCTTCCCTGTAGTGTTGCTTTATATTTCTTTATTTTATCAGGAATCTGTTTGTTAGATCAGATGAAAACTATTATGAGAAGCCTAAAGCAAATGATACACACCGCTATTCGAATAGCACAACACTCTGCGTTTTCACAGCACCTAACACATCAACCCGCTTAGAGCCGGGCTGCACGGGCCACGGCCTAGTGGCTGACTGGCGCTGGCCCGTGTCAATGGACACTGAACAAATTCTGGACTTTAGGGTAAAACACCAGTCAAAGCGCAAGGCAGATGATCGCCAACACAGGTCTTGGCCAATGCAGCAGTGTGCACAAAGTGAAAGGATGTTTGTGGACACAAGCTTAGACAAAAGCATAAAGGAAGTCAATGGAGACTGAAACTGGGGCCAGATTCTCAGAGCTATTTAAAAGAGTGAGAATAACCATCTGACTAGTGTTTCATTTGCAATTACTTCTGATATTATTTGGCTTCCCCCTAAAAAGCTGTTTGTCATATCAAATGAAGATGGAGAGGATCTGTATACAGTAGTGTTTTCACGTTATTATATCCAAACAAGGATTTTGCCATTGTTCAGCTGACATTGTTTCTTGAACTTTGCAATCAAACTTCTTGTGAATCTGAATCCTCAACCAGCCTTTTTATAAAGGCCTTTATTCATTGACTCCTTTGTTATTTTATTTTTCCTTTCTTGTCATTATATTGCCTGATTTTTATTGTTTACAAGTGTGTGGCTGTTTACCATTCACTTCAAATAAAAGTTGAATTAAATTTTGATTTGATATTGGATAATCTTTTAATGAGGGGATATATATGACTGTCACTATATGCATGTAGAGTCAGTCATATACGCATATAGGCTGCATAACTCTCAAGCTTCCCACTGGGGGCTTTTACCCAAAAGGCATATATTTAGTTAAAGGTGGTTATTACAATTCTTGAATTTTATTTTATGTCCTAATGAATCAGCTCATTCTTAATTGGGAGCAAGAGTCAAATATTCACCCTATTCAAATTTACAGTCTTTCAAAAACAAAAAAATAATTTTGTCTTAACCCTATAATCTATAATTTGTGTTTAAACTTTCCTCTTTGAAAAGGAATGAAAAATTAGCCTACAAAATCACTGTAAAAAATATTAGTTTGGAACAACTTTTGTTGTACTTTAAAACAATTTCTAAACCATGTAATGTACTAAATATTTTTCAGTTTGTTAAAATGGATGCAATTATTGGATTTAAATTATATTACATACAAGTATACAACATTTTAAAATAACTGAATCCATTTTCACTCACAAAACTATTTCTATACTACTTCGTGTCCAAAAGTACTGTACCACACTTTAAGTATACTGCTTTTTAACCTTAGGTTGCCTGCTAAGACTCGACTAGAGCTTACTGTACATTAGCTAGCAGTACGTTCGGGAGTGAGTTGTTTTATGTTACAGCTAATTAGCTAGCTAGGTACAGTAGTTAGATACAGTATGCAATATTAAGCGCATTGTAGCTAGATAACTAACCCTATTAAAACATTATATAGATATATTTATACACATACATACCTAGCAAATTAACCATATTATTGACTGAGTTTATTCCAGCTTGCTCAATGGAAGGCCCGGGACCTGGTCTTTGTCGAGCCAGACAAAATATATTATCTGTAAGTTGAAAGATTACTACAGTGCCTATGTTAGATTTCTGCAGTTTGTAATTTTATTAGAATTTTTATCATTTGCTAATTGCTAAGATTTACCCCATTTTCATAGCATGCAGTCAGGGACCTACACAATACTGCTGGCGAGGATGAAAAGTATTGGCCGCATGAAAGGTGAATGTGAATTTATATTAGTTTTTAAAAAATACATGTTAAAATAGTCAAAACAAATAAATCAATAAGTGTTTAGTGGTTGTGTGCCAGTGTCCTTTTGAGAAGGTATTGGAGTGATGGTTGTTAGAAATGGGGCCTGTCTAGATTTGATCAAAAATGTATTTTGATGGTGCTGTTTTTTTACATCAGTAATGTCTTGACTATACTTCGTTCAGTTGAATGCCACTTTGGTGAATAAAAGTACCAGTTTCCTTCCAGATCAGCAAAATCTGTACATTATTCCCAACTTTTGGTCACCAGTGTCCTTTTGAGAACTTTCTATTCTTGTATTGCTGTGTGGGAACCTGCAAGCAAGCATTTTCACTTTAAACTTAATTATTTACACTAAATATTGTGTCCTGATATTTATTTTATTTGAATTAATATATGTAACATATTTTCTTGTTACCTTGTAACCCTGTTAAATTGTTCGTATACTTTAGAGAACGTTCTGTTGTTGCATCGCTGTGAGGGTAGATACAAGCATTTTCTTGTCGAACATGTTTACACTATTTCAACAATTGTACATCTGTTTATTTGTACACATTCATTGTGAAATGCTGTATATATTGCACTTAAAAAAAAAGCATTTTACTAGTATACGCTGTGGCTGAATAAACATGGGGGGCTAGAAAACAGAAGGGAGGGATAATGGGTGGTTGAAAAAGAAGCGGGGGTAATGGGAGGGGATACGGGGGAAAATTTGCAAAATATCCTAATGTCTTTACTGGTGGACACTCGTTAAAAGTGAAGGGCTGGAATCATTGCCAGTCACGATCTGTACTCCGCTGACAAGTTAAAAGAGCACACATCTTATAACTAATATATATTTTCATGTCTGTCCAAAAAGTTTTACAATATGGACAGTCATAGAATAAATGCTCCAAAGTCTCATTTTGTGATTCACAGAAACCACATTCACTCTTAGAGATGAGATCATTACAGGGATAACATCTTTGAAGAATCTTGTAAGACACCTCTCATTTTATTAGTGATCAATAATTTGTGTGGATTAATCCATGCATGCTGCCATTTTACATTTTACATCAAATACAGATGCCCATTGGAATGTAACTGCAGGGGTACATTTCCTGTTAATAATTTCTCTAACCTGTTGTTGAATTTCTTATCTAGGATATCGATCCCATTGATTTATTACTATAGCTCAGACCATGTAATGGTATAATTTTCCAAAGACTGTAAGGTTTCTTCAAGTATCTCTTAAGCCAGTTCACATTTGTGGTCTGATTAAACAGTGTAAAATCTAAAACATTAAGACCATCACAAACCTTGTTGGTAATAACATCTTTCCTAAACTTATGTGGCTTCTTTTTCCAAATGAAATTAAATAGCAGCTTTTTGACACTCACTACATTGGAACAATGTTCCGAAACACTGTCACGTAATATTTAAAGAAACCAGTGTGGATTGAGTGTCCGAGACCTGACTGCCTCAGGCTTTGAAAGGGCAGATGGCAATACCAACAACTTTGATTAAATTGTGTGAATTTATTGCAAGAAAGAAATGTGTGAGATTAATGAGAGATTATGAGTTATCTGTGTGACAATTGTATGAAGTTAGCATGGTTAGTAGAATTTTTTTTAAAGTGCTTGCAAAGCGCAGGTTTCCACAGTTCTCTGGCACTGAGTGCCTGTGTCAATCGGTGTCGACAATTTCAAACACCAGGCTCTACTTAGCAATTGAAGTATACACATTTCATTTTAGTGTAGGGCGTAGCGTTGCCAACAACTGAACAAAGCGACCCCAGTTCAAATGTAGGCTAGTCTTTAGATTTGTTTTTATCTAAAACAATATTTTTTGTTGTTCAAATAATGTATCATTTACTGCAAATGGAATAGAAATAAAACCATTTTCACCCACCCACCTTTATCTTCCAACACATTATAATGGAGGAATGGTTAAATGAAATGTAAGCTGGAAAGGTAACAGACAGGTGGAATATGAACCACACATTTTACTTTCACTTTTCAATTGGCACCCACACCACACCGTTGAGCCACGAAATCTGTTCTAGCAATATGAGTAAATGCGTCTATATGAACACTGAACATCTGATTTTTATTGCTAACCAGCAGATGTCACTGTCAAGTAATTTTTCTTGCATTTCGTAAAGCCTCGACACGTTTTGATTGTCTCTGTGTTTCGGAAAGCATCGTTCAGCCCATCACTAGTGTTTGCGTGGTCTACAACTTCGTGGCTGGGCTGTTCCCCCTGAACTGCTGCCACTTTTGTAGCACTTACAATTGACCGGGGCAGATCTAGTAGGGATAGGACGAATGAACACGAAGCTCAGAAGCACCGTTCAGTATTCCGAGTTCTACTATTTTGATGCAGTGTACCAGAAGCTCGTTTCAAAGAACACCATGTGACCAATGACGTTCGAAGCTTCGGACGTCACAAAATCACATTCGAGTTCCAACCGAGCCCAACAGGTGTCATTTTCGGACTTGCTGTTTGAAACTGCATGCATAAAAGGTTAATGAAATCTGGTCACTTCGAGGGTTGTCAGTAGGAGTTTGAGACATGCATGCAAACGGAAATTAGAGAGAAGAATTTGAAAGAGCAAGTTAGTCAAGAGAGTCATGACATATAGCTAGTTATTTGATAGTAGTTCTCAGTCTTTTTTGCAGGACCACATAAGTGGAGCCAGCCAAAAAGAGTGAATGTCTCTCACTGTGTGCCTGCCTGCCTGACTGACTGACCCATTGTTAAATAGCGTAGTGGTTAGAGACACAGACTGCCAATTGTGTGACGGGTCTTCGATCCTCATCTCCGACAGAACAAAGTATGTATTAGGATTTGTTCAGGGTAGACAAAAACTATGTTGGCTACAAGCTTCAGTAGCTGCTGTTTACGGTTATATTGCGACTATTTCTGGTGGATTTTCTAAGTACTGTATCAATGTCATTCACGAATTAAAGAAAAAACGAACGTTGTTGTGCCATGAAATAAAATAGCTTTGGCAGTGTAAAGTTCATCTTCAGTCTCGCTAGCAATTTCTCACTTCTTATGACTATTCCAAGTAGTAAATAGATACTAGTAGGCCTATTACTGGCTAATAAGCTGTTAAAACGGAGAGTGGCAAAAGCCATACAGTTCATAGATGCTATTTGTGGTGGAAGTAAACTTAATAAGAAATGTTAGTCAGTTTAACACAATGCTTAATGGTGTCTAGCTAAATATTCAAACTCGGCGTGATGTTAATGCGTGACAAAATGATCTAATGTCGAGACGCAATTTTATGATGAGATAGTATGTCCCAATCGGTCCCTACTTTTATCTCTTTCTAATTTAACACGTTGGATGTAATCTATAAACCCTGTTATACCTGTTGTTAGTTTGGATGTTAGCTATTGTAGGGAGCTAGTTTCAAGAACCGTGGAGGTATGAGTAATTGGTTTAACAATGCAGAACACTTTGCACACGTATAGCTTAATGGTGTAGTGGTTAAAGACACATCCTGCCACATAGGAGACTTTGGTGTGAATACAGCGAGGACAACAACATTAATTTCTTCTAATTGCGGGCTGGCCGAACTAGGCTTGCCTAGTTCCTTCTCTTGTTTTTCATGACGCGCTTTCAGATGTCATCAAAAGACTTCTGAAAGCGCATCATCCCAATATATATGCACAGGCAAAGACCGTTGTGTGGTGCCTGGAGGCGTATACCCTAATTTGTTAACTATCAAAATGTTTTTGAGTCTTCTGTTCTCCCTTTGTTCTTACATAACTTACAAACTGATGTTTCCCTCCATGTGAATTAAACTGCGCGAACAATAACGTGTGTGCAATACACATTTTCCACTAGCTTATTAGCCTACATTTCCGAAATTTCAGGCTTCCATAATGTGCACAACGCTGTGCTTAAAATTTTAATTAATAGGCCTAGTTGTGGGCAATATTAATATTATAAGCGAAACATTGTCACATTAGCCTTATTTGATATGGTGATATGTTTAGGCTACTATAGATTAATGAGGCAATAACCGTGATTGGACTAAAATGTGACTAAAACATTAGGGCATTTTGTTGACTAAAATGGCACAATCGTAATTCAAATTATATGAATGTGACTAAAACTGAAAGATATTTTACTATAATATCACGTGATTGATGACATCCAAAGCTTCCAAAAGTTCAAAAAGATTGATGACGTCCAAAGTTTTTTTTCTTTTCAGACACAATACCCCAGTGCACAAATGACCAAATACCATATCAACGCATCTAATACTGTGGCGCTATACTATTACCGTACTATTTCAGACTGCATTTACATGGTCACAGATTCGATTCTTCCTGTTCCTGCTGAACGCAAAATGTCATCCTTTCTCTCTCCACAAATTGCTGTTTTTTTTAGGTTACCCTTTTCAATGGTCTTCATTATTTATTCATCCTTACCATTACTTTGAATACACCTCTCCAGGCTAAATACAATACGTCTAAATCAAGCATGTCATATTACATTTTGTCCAGCAGATGTCCCTGCTGTGCACTGTATTGGAAAGCTACGAGCAATGAAGCGTTTTTTTGAAACAAGCCTCAATGGTTCAGAAACCCTCGGTTTCCCATCCCAAAAATCTAGTAGGGCAGAAATTTGGTGAAGGTGGCATCCTATGACAGTGCCACATTTAAAGTCACTGTCCTCTTCAGTACGACCCATTGTACTGCCAATGTTTGTCTATGGAGATTTCATGGCTGTGCTGGATTTTATGTACCTGTGAGCAATTGCTGGGTGTGGCAAAACACCTGAACTCAATATTTAGTAGGGGTGTGCACATACTTCTGGCTGTATAGTGTGCATATGTACAATGCACAACTTGGGAAACTGCATACCAAAGCTATGAGTTTTCATGAGTTATGTTGTTATGGTGGTTGTGTTGGTAGGTGGAGGAAAAACATGCATGAGCATGATAAAGGCAGTGTTTAACATTGAGATTAGTAAGACACACCTTATTCATGCAATTTTGTCCCTCTTACTGAGAATCTTTTAGTACTGACTAGGACTGATTATGTACGCAGACACTAATCTACCCCCACACTCACACATACACACATCATATATGCATACGTGTATATATGATACCCCTACCTGTATGTAAATTAATCTAAATGACTAGTACGCCCACACATTGACTAATAGCACTCCCTGTATACAGTGAAGTATACAGCCTTGTTTCGGTTATATGGCTCCTAAAATACAACCCAATCTAAATCTGAGTCATAACAATAAACAAACTGTGATTACACAAATAACAAAAACATTTGTACTTTTACATGTAGACACTGAACACATTGGTCAAACATAAACAGCATAGGCTGGTCAAAGTACATGCAGAAATTTTTTTCTGATCACGATGGGCCGCACTGGTCTGGTTTAGTCTGCTTACTGTCCCCGACCCCGCTCAACCTTCCCCACCCCACTTTGATGTTGCTGACGCCGGACAGATTTTGCAACACCTGAAAAGATAGTTTAAACATTAGCTAACCACATTGTATTATAGCAATCTTTCAGTCAAAGGCAGAGTTCAGGGTGTGGCATGCAATCATTGGTTTACGCTTGCAATGTATGACCTGGGGAATATCACCGAAGTCTATGAAAAGATATACAAATTTTTTTGCAGTGTTTTTGCAGTGCATTCAACAGAGAGCTTTCAATGTTTGGTCTTTATTCTAGGCTTTGCTTTTGGAGTCTTTTCCTAGTGTTTAACATGAGGACCAAACAAAAGTCAAGCTGGCCATCACAATGCAGATAAATCAGAAACTATTAGAGACATAACCAAAATATTAGGCATGCCAATATAATTTGGCACATTATGAAGATATACATACATATGCATACAGGGGCGCTGTATTGGGGGGAGGTTAGGATGATTTTAAGGGCCAGGGGCCTTAAAAAATGATTAGAACATTGGGTTAAAAAATGTCAACATTAAATTATTATCCTATCCACCTCTCCTATTTATTTTTCTTGGTTTAGGCAAGAAGTAAATATCCAGAGAGCCTCTGTATTGCGCAAACCCCCCCCCCCCCACACACACACACACACGATGTTGACATACGTAGTTGACATACGTACTGAGCTTGTTCTACTCCTTAACTGAAACCTGCCATCTGAATGTGCCAGACATGGCTTGTCCTTTTCTCAAATAACCAGTTGATATTGAAGCACAAATACTCTGCAGAAATCTCTGTTGTGAGAGGGTGATCAGATCCCGCTTGAATGTTTTATCATTCCCTGATGATTATCTGTTTGACCATTACCGTTTTTCTGCACAATTGATCATTTATCTCAGGACCGGCTCCAGGATGAAATGACTGAGGGGGCATTTTTTATCAAGGGGAGCATATCTAATTCATATAACACTTGCAGTGTTTAAGGGGAAACAAAATGTGGGGGACACAGAATCTATTTGGGGGGGCAATGCCCAGCTTTGCCCCCCATGGGTCCAGGCCTGATTTATCTGAACAATATTCTCAGCCCTCATATCATGACACATCGTGGACATGCTCTCAGTTAGGAACACATTTTTGTGTTGCAGTTTTCTGTATAACGTCGGTGACATCTTCAGTTGCTGCCAAGTACGTTTTGTGTCTGTTGGGTTGCACCTGCATACATATTACACACACACTATATAAATGTTTAATGAATGGAACACTCGAGATGAAACGTTTCTTTTTTTTCAATTATAACTCACGCATTGACTTGGTCAGCATTTTTCTGCCACGCTTGCTCTCGTTCTTTTGCTGCTGCTACTATATTGCTTTTCTCTTGAATATACAGCTCCAGAAAAACATTTAGAGACCATTGCACCTTTTTCTTTCCTTTCCAAAAAAATCGAAAAGGAAGGTTTTGAGTGAGGAACAAAAGGGTTAAAATTAAGAGACCCACGGCAAATTGAACGCTTTTGTTCCTTGCTCAAAACTTTCCTTTTCAACTTTTTTGGAAAGGAAAGAAAAAAGTGCAGTGGTCTCTTAATTTTTTCCGGAGCTGTATACTCATATTTTCATATGCATTCATTAATATTTCGAACTCCACTGGGGAGACATGGGGTTCGAGACCTTTTTCTCTTGTTGCCATGGTAAATCATGTTATCTGCGTTCCATTGATGACGGCTTTTTATCTCTTCATGCACATGATTTACTCAGTGTTAACTCAGAGTCGACTGAACTAATTGTTACCACCTGTTCTGAAACAGTCAACTCGGAGTTTGACAGCTCAGAGTACGTCAACCCAGAGTTGTGGTTTCAACTCTGAGTATGTTAATCCTGCTTTCTGAAATACCCCTAATGTCTCAGCTTACTAAAGAAAAATCCTAAAAAGAAAAGAAAGGGCGACAAACAGCATGTTACCCAATGTTTCAGAAAGGAAGGTGGGTGTAGTCCGTGAGTGGTGGAAATTAACCTGTTAGCTTAGTCCATAGTGAAATAGGCTACTTTAGCTCCCCTAACATTATAGGAGTTTCTTATCTTCACAGAAGGTACAGTGTTTACATTTCCTTCCTCTTTTATCCAACATTTAATCAATGCAGGCAAACCTTTAGCAAGCTGTTGATACTAAATCAGTTGTCCCTGCCCCTGCCTGGTACCAGGCCCAACAGACACATCTTCAGGCTCAGCAGCCCTGTCTGCCCATCCCCCTAAACCAGCCCTATTCCCTGTCTGCCCATCCCCGTGCCCCTGAACCAGCCCTACTCCCTGTCTGCCCATCCCCGTACCCCTGAACCAGTCCTACTCCCTGTCTGCCCATCCCTGTACCCCTGAACCAGCCCTACTCCCTGTCTGCCCATCCCCGTACCCCTGAACCAGTCCTACTCCTTGTCTGCCCATCCCCGTACCCCTGAACCAGTCCGACTCCCGGTCTGCCCATCTCCATACCCCTGAACCAGCCCAATTCCCTGTTAAATTCCAACACAGGCACACCTCATTTTACTTAATGAGATACTGATTAGGTGATTTCCTGAACCAAATCTAATTTAATGAGGAAAAGTATAAAAACCACTTCTGTGGTCATCACTATCCTCTTACAATAGGACTAGCTGGATGGCAAAAACAGTGCAAGTAGTCTCTGATTTTACTATTCATAGGTATGTGTTTGAGTAAAATTAACAGTTTTGTTTTATTCTATATACTGACAACATTACTCCCAAATTCCAAATAAAAATATTGTCATTTAGAGTATTTATTTGTAGAAAATAACAACTGGACAAAATAACCAAAAAAAGATTTTCAGACCTCAAATAATGCAAAGAAAACAAATTCATATTTGTTTTTCAACAACAAAATACTAATGTTTTAACTTAAGAAGAGTTCAGAAATCAATATTTTCCGGAATAACCCTGATTTTTAATCACAGCTTTCATGCGTCTTGGCATGCTCTCCACCAGTCTGTCACATTGCTGTTGGGTGACTTTATGCCACTCCTGGCACAAAAATTCAAGTAGCTCGGCTTTGTTTGATGGCTTGTGACCATCCATCTTCCTCTTGATCAAATTCTAGAGGTTTTCAATGGGGTTAAGGTCTGGAGATTGGGCTTGCCATGACAGGGTCTTGATCTGGCGGTCCTCCATCCACACCTTGATTGACCTGGCTGTGTGGCATGGAGCATTGTCCTGCTGGAAACAACAATTCTCAGAGTTGGGGAACATTGTCAGAGCAGAAGGAAGCAGGTGTTCTTCCAGGATAACCTTGTACTTGGCTTGCTTCATGCGTCCTTCACAAAGACAAATCTGCCCGATTCCAGCCTTGCTGAAGCATCCCCAGATCATCGCCGATCCTCTCCCAAATTTCACAGTGGGTGCGAGACACTGTGGCTTGTAGGCCTCTCCAGGTCTCCATCTAAACATTAGATGACCAGGTATTGGGCAAAGCTGAAAATTTGACTTGTCAGAGAAGATGACCGTACTCCATTCCTCTACGGTCCAATCCTTATGGTCTTTTGCAAACTTTAGCCTGGCTCTTCTTTGCTTCTCATTGATGAAGAGCTTTTTTCTAGCTTTGCACGACTTCAGCCCTGCCCCTAGGAGCCTGTTTCGAACCGTGATCGCCGTGCACTTCACCCCAGCTGCTGTTTACCATTCTTTTTGTAGGTCACTTGATGTCATCCTACGGTTGTTGAGTGACATTCGAATGAGTTGATGGTCATCTCAGTCAGTGGACAGTCATTTTCGCCCTCTGCCAGTCTTTAGCTTTCTTGTCCCCAATATCTGTTGCTTGACCTTGTTCTTATGAACCGCCGTCTTTGAAATTTTCAGGATGGAAGCAACCTGACGCTCGCTATATCCCTCTGCCAGTATATATACACACTGTTATATATACAGACAGCTGTGCTCAAAAGTTTGCATACTGTTGGAGAATTGGAAATATATGTACCATTTGTAAAGAAAACATGAGTGAGCAGGCAAAACACATCTTTTATTTTTTATGGGATTCATATTCAACTGTAGGTTATACCAGAATGGCACAATCATAAATGCCACAATCATTATACCAGAATGGCCTTCTAGGCAGAGTTGCAAAGAAAAAGCCATATCTCAGACTGGCCAATAAATAGAAAAGATTAAGATGGGCAAAAGAACAAAGACAATGGACAGAGGAAGACTGGAAAAGTGTTATGGACTGATTCTGAATCTAAGTTTGAGCTGGTCGGATCACAAAGAAGAACATTAGTGAGAGGCAGAAGAAATAAAATTATGCAGACCAAATGAAAACAGACACTGGGCAAGGACAAAACTCTGCCTAGAAGGGACTGTCTGTTGACGTTGGGACTGGTGTTTTGCGGGTACATTGTAATGCAGCTGCCAGTCGAGGACCTGTGAGGCGTCTGTTTCTTAAACTATACACTATTGTATGTGTCCTCTTGTTCAGTTGTGCACCTGGACCTCCCACTTCTCTTTCCATTCAGGTTAGAGCCAGTTTGCGCTGTTCTGTGTAGGGAGTACTACACATCGTTGTCCGACCGATGGCGAGATCTTCAGTTTATAGGCAATTTCTCACATGGAACAGCCTTCATTTCTCAGAACAAGTATAGACTGAGGTTTAGAAAAATTTTTTTTGCTTCTGGCCATTTTGAGCCTGTAAATCAAACCTACAAACACTGATGCTGAAGATGCTGAACAAGTCTAAAGAAGGACAGTTTCATTGCTTCTTTTTTCAGCACAACTGTTTTCAGCAGTGCTAACATAGTTACAAAAGGGTTTTCTAATGATTAATCAGCCTTTTAAAATGATATATATGGATTAACAAACACAAGGTGCCAGTGGAAAACAGGAGTAACAGTGGCTGATAATGGGCCTCTGTACGCCTACGAAGATATTCCATTGTAAATCATCTGTCTCCAGCAACAATAGCTACAGTATTTACAACATTAACAATGTCTACACTGTATTTCTGATTAATTTGATGTTATTTTAATTGACACATTTGATGTTCTTTAAAAAACAAGGCAATTTCTAGGTGACCTGAACCTTTTGAACGATAGTATTTATAATAAGAAATAAATGTATATAAGCATCACTACCCCATCTTCATTGTATATTTTCAAATCCAAGATGGAATAGGGAGCCAGAAACAACAAACCGGTCACTATTCAAATACCTTTGGACTTTACTTAACAATTATTGTAATTCAGCTGTATGTCCACTTACCAAAATGAATATTCATTTAGAAGTCCCTGTTGGTTCGACTTTTTTCTTTTAATACAAAATTGTTTTCAATTATAGAAAACGTTATATACACAAACTTGAATCAGAAGTGGACATTTGGTACAGAATTTTCTGGACAAAAAATAGACATTCATAAAAGTCACAGTACAGTTTTGATTTGGAGTGTTCCCCAGTTGGTTCTTCATTACGTTTACATGCACCCGCATACTGTCTGTATACAGAAAATTATACATTGCAAAAGTCAGCTGAGGAAATAATGTGCAGTAGTACCTTTGGAAATCAGTAGGAGGTGCAATTTGCATAAAATACAAAGACAACATAAATGATGTTAGTAATATTTGCAAAATAATATATAATTCAGTGTATTAACATGGTAGTCATGTACACTTAAAAAATAAATACAAATTCAAACAATCTGTGGAGTCTGAAGCATGAAGCTGTTCTCTAAAAGTTCTTGCATGAACAAGTCATTGTAAAAACATAGTTCTTTGACAAGCTACGTATGCTTGTTTCTTAATGCTTATTTCCAGTCTGACAATAAAGTCTCCTCACAAAGTGTATATTTCGGTTGGTTAGCTAGTTGTTGAGCCCTACCCTTCCAGAGCATGTTCCAGCGCACTCTAGGCCTTATCTTAGACCCCCATGGGGTGGAGTTTAGAAGGTCAGCATCATAGAGGCATTGTCTACATAACCACTAGTGGTCGGACACATGCTTTCCTGTAGCTGGGTAGTAACAGACCTGTGTGTGTCCGTCTTCCCTTGCTGCTGTCTGGAGCTCTGCTCCAAAGCCCCCTCCTTCACCTGATGATCCCTGAATTGGCTAGCCTCAGCCAACTCCCTCTGCCTCTGAAGAAGGAGCACATTGTCCTTATTCACCCCATTGACCTTACTATAGTCCTCTCCGGCTTCGACCAACGGCGCCTGAAAAGGGCCTTGACTGTGGCTAGAGAGGGGCTTCAGGACGAGCTGGTTCTCCTGGTTCACCTTCTGAACCTCCACATACTCCATGGACCGAGAGTGTGGTAGCCCGAGTCCCATGGCCTCACTCTGCCCCTCCAGACAGGGGATGTTGAAGTCATTGGGGTTCTGGAGGTGGTGGGCCCCAGCGGACAGAGACTGGCTGAGGTGGTATTGGTTGCACTTTTCTGGGCCATCCATGTACTCTGGGTTGGGATGGTAAGGACTAGTGGGGAAAGCATTATCTGGGCCGGTGTGCTGCTTGGGTAGCTCAGGACTAGGATGGTGCTGGTTGTTGGAGAATCCATGTATCAACGTGGAGAAGACCAGTGGCCTGGAGTTGACCTGTCCATTTGATGTATTGGGGTTGTCCACCCGCCTATCTCTCCTATCCAGTGACACCCAGTTACCCGCCTGGGCCTGCTGCAGCTCTGGCTCCTCATAGCTCGACTCCTCTTTGGGCTCTACACATCCATACTTCTCCATCAGTAGGGTGTGGCTGTCGCAGCTTCCCCGGCCCGAGTCGCTGTCAGAGGGGCTCTTGGACTTCAGGCAGCCAATACCTTGAAGGTCCTTCCCCTCCAGCGTCAGTTCCTGTTCCTCACTGACGTAAACTTCCAGGTATTCCACCAGCAGGTCCTCATAGTCCGTAGATCTTGGTGGAAAGCTATTGACGACCAAAGCGTTGAAGACCTCTTCCGACTTTCCATTCTGGTGACAAAAGGGGTTGAAAGGAATAGACAATGTAATAAACCATCAACAATGATTGAAGGACCGGCCCTATACAAAATGGATTTGCTTTGCTGGGGGAAGCTAGGTAATATAATAATGGGTATAATAATAAATGACCACATCAGTAATTTAATCCTGTCCAAACCTGCCATGTTAGTTATTTTTACTTAGTGGAATGTAATTATTCCAGGCGAAAAAAAAATAGTTAAACTAGTTAGCGTTTTTAATTCAACTTTCAGGTCCTTTATAATAATTTTTTAGAGAAATTTCTGAGTATGACAGGTGCTGTTAACTGATTTGAAAAATGTATCATTAAACAAAGTGCAGTCCATATAAGGGGCCTGCATGCACTGGGATAGGTTAAATGCCAATGAATTAAACAGAAGCAAATGCATCAGGAAAAAATCCCTGCACACATAATGAAACACTTACTGTTAATAGATTGCAAGGCAACATTCCAATTGAACTGACAAGTGATAAGTTCACTCTCTCATCCACAGCCTAAAAGCAACTCAAGTGCTCTGTTAAACTCACAGCTTGCTGGGTGACATTTAGAACATTTGTTCACGTAGTACGGATTGGTAAAATAATTATTTTGATGACAGTTCCTCAATGAAAATATTAAGGCAACGTTCACAAAACATTGGGTAGTGAATTTTGAGTTATCAGTGTAGCCTGTTATTGCTTGGACATGTTGAAAAATATTCAAGCCTAGAATAAAAACCTCAGTCTTCCGTCATAATTTTCGATTTTCTGGAGAGAAAAAACATTACAGCGGTCAATTTGGGGAAAAATCGTCCACTGGAATAGTGGACATTCTTGGGTAATAGCAACCTTGTTTAGTAATACTAGACCCAAGAAAGGGGTAATGACACTCCTTTTACTCAAATACTCAAAAATCAATTGAATCACTTAACCTCAGAATCATTGAACATTTTCTTTGAAAAACATTGAGATCTTCAGTTAACAACTGAAAACACTTTACCTTCAGAAGTTGTTTATCAAATCCTTTTATTTTCGGTCCAGGAACTGGAGGTAGTAGACATTGCTTTAAGCTAGAGGAAGAGAGAATGACTGAGTGAAAGTGGAGGTTCAGTATGACAATCAGGACAAAGGGACTTCTGAATGTGTCTACCTGTTTCTGTTCATGTTGATAATCCAGGTCAGAATGAGAAAAATGAAGGCTGAAAGGATGGCCATCAGGATCCACACAGACCGATTCATGTGGATATCTGTCAAACAACAAGGCAATGCTTAAGGACATTTGAGGGACTGTGACAATCCAGTGTACCGTTGACCTTCATGCAACTATTTTTTTTTAGAGGGAACGTAATTGTACATTTTAAAAGCCTGTTTTATATCTTCATATTTTTCTGTATGTCATTTTATTCTTCATCACCAGGAAATATACACATAAACCTCCAACAAGTTGGAAGCAGCACAGCACATTTACTTTTGTGTTGTGTTGTTATTGAAATGATGACAAGCACAAAGGCATTTTGGGGTGGAAAAAGACTTACAGTCTGGGACTTTGACACAGCTGGTGGTGCTCCATTCGCTCCAAAAACCGTGGTCTGGCTTGCAGCGGACCTGGACCATATAGAAGCCACCAGAGTGCAGGCTAAAGATGTTGAACATTTTCTGCTGGCCTGCCGGGTGCACCTTTAAGAGAAAATACACTAGGTATTACAGTTCTGTAGAAGCACAAGGGCATTAGCACTTTCATAATAAAAAATAAATTGAGCCTTTTTTCAATTTAGTGCACTTTAATAAAACAGACAATTGTATCTAAAGTACCGAGTATGTATATCTTTGTATACATCTTTCCATCCATAGTCCATGCACACCTGTCACTTAATATCATGCACATCTGCCACTTATATCATGCACACCTGCCACTTTTACATTGCACTACGGTTGTATAGTTGTATAGTTATTATTATTGATGTGTGTTTTTGTATAGTGCTATTACTGATTGATTGTGTTATCTTATTTTTTTACATTATAATTACTGGGTTTTTTTAACTTTTAACTGCACTGTCGGGAGAAGGAAAACCAAGTATTTCATTGACGTAACTTGTTATTGCAAATGACAAATAAACCTTTTGAACTTGAACTTGTATTTCTGTGGTCCCAGCATTGATTGATTATGGGCTTGTTATGGAAAGGCATTTATTTTACTTCATTGACTTTCTAAGATAATATTTTTTATATACACTGTGGTGCACCAGTCCTATCAGAATTTTACTACTGCAGGAGGAGAGCAGTGTCAGCATAGGTTCAGGACCACAAACTATTTATTATATAAACCACCACCATGCTTCACAGTAGGAATAGTGGTCCTTAGGTGATGTGCAGTGTTAGGTTTGCGCCAAAAATAACACTTTGCATTTAGACCAAAAGTTATATTTCAGTTTCTATTTCAGTACCCATATTACAAAACCTTTTGCAACATAGGTACAGAATTTTAAAAAAAGATTCTAGGTGGCTTTCTTCTTGACACGATACTATATAGAACAGATTTGTAGTGCTTGTGATATTGTTGTAACATTCACACTTCCATAAAAGCCTGTACTTCTGTCAATGGTGCTTTTGGCCACTACCCATACCGACAACTCATGTTAAAAATATAATTAAATATTTGTATGGAACTTCAAATACAATTACATATTTTACCAGGACATATAAGTAACTATACTGAAACATACACCAATCAGCCATAACATTATGACCACTGACAGGTGAAGTGAATAACACTGATAATCTTGTTATCATGGCACCTGTCAGTGGGTGGGATATATTAGGCAGCAAGTGAACATTCTGTCCTCAAAATTGATGTGTTAGAAGCAGGAAAAATGGGCAAGCGTAAGGATCTGAGCAACTTTGACAAGGGACAAATTGTGATGTCTAGACAACTGGGTCAGAGTATCTCCAAAACTGCAGCTCTTGTAGGGTGTTCCTGGCCTGCAGTGGTCAGTACCTATTAAAAGTGGTCCAAGGAAGGAAAAGCGGTGAACCAGCGACAGGGTCATGGGCGGCCAAGGCTCACTGATGCACGTGGGTAGCAAAGGCTGGCCTGTGTGGTCGGATCCAACAGACGAGCTACTGTAGTTCAAATTGCTGAAAAAGTTAATGCTGGTGCTGATAGAAAGGTGTCAAAACACTGCATCGCAGGGGCTGCATAGCCGCAGACCAGTCAGGGTGCTAATGCTGACCCCTGTCCACTGCCGAAAGCGCCTACAATGGGCACGTGAGCATCAGAACTGGACCACGGAGCAATGGAAGAAGGTGGCTTGGTCTGATGAATCACGTTTTCTTTTACATCATGTGGATGGCCGGGTGCATGTGCATCGCTTACCTGGAGAACACATGGCACCAGGATGCACTATGGGAAGAAGGCAAGCCGGCAGAGGCAGTGTGATGCTTTGGGCAATGTTCTGCTGGGAAACCTTGGGTTCTGCCATTCATGTGGATGTTACTTTGACACGTACCACCTACCTGAGCATTGTTGCAGACCACGTGTACCCTTTCATGGCATCGGTATTCCCTGATGGCATTGGCCTCTTTCAGCAGGATAATGCACCCTGCCACAAAGCAAAAATGGTTCAGGAATGGTTTGAGGAACACAACGACTTCAAGGTTTTGATTCGGCCTCCGAAATCCCCAGATCTCTATCCAATCGAGCATCTGTGAGATTTGCTGGACAAACAGGCCCGATCCATGGAGGCCCCACCTCGCAAATTACGGGACTTAAAGGTTCTGTTGCTAACGTCTTGGTGCCAGATAACACAGCACACCTTCAAACGTCTAGTGGAGTCCATGCCTCAACGGGTCAGGGCTGTTTTGGCGGCAAAAGGGGGTCCTACACAATATTAGGCTTGTGGTCATAATGTTATGGCTCATCGGTGTATATAGTAATTTAATACACCGATCAGCAGAACATTTATTAATGGAACTAAAGTGTACTCTACAAAAATTAATAGCTAATAGCTATACAGTACCTACATTTGTGCTCATAAGTTTGCAGAAATTGTCAGAAATTGTGAAATTTTGGTATTGATTTTGAAAATATGACTGATCATGCAAAAAAGCATCATATGATCACTTTTTAAGGATAGTGATCATATGAAGCCATTTATTATCACATAGTTGTTTGGCTCCTTTTTAAATCATAATGATAACAGAAATCACCCAAATGACCCTGATCAAAAGTTTACATACCCTTAAATGTTGGGTCTTGTTACAGACACACAAGGTGACACACACAGGTGAAAATGGCAATTAAAGGTCAATTTCCCACACCTGTGGCTTTTTAAATTTCAATTAGTGTCTGTGTATAAATAGTCAATGATTTTGTTAGCTCTCATGTGGATGCACTGAGCAGGCTAGATACTGAGCCATGGGGAGCAGAAAAGAACTGTCAAAAGACCTGCGTAACAAGGTAATGGAACTTAATAAAGATGGAAAAGGATATAAAAAGATATCCAAAGCCTTGCAAATGCCAGTCAGTACTGTTCAATCACTTATTAAGGAGTGGAAAATTCGGGGATCTCTTGATACCTTGCCAAGGTCAGGTAGACCAAGAAAGATTTCAGCTAAAACTGCTAGAAGAATTGTTTGGGATACAAAGAAAAACCAGCAGGTAATCTCAGGAGAAATACAGACTGCTCTGGAAAAAGACGGTGTGGTTGTTTCAAGGAGCACAATATGACGAGACTTGAACAAAAATGAGCTAGATGGTCGAGTTGCCAGAAAGAAGCTTTCCTGCGCCAATGCCACAAAAAAGCTTGGTTACAATATGCCAGACAACAACTTGACACGCCTCACAGCTTCTGGCACACTGTAATTTAGAGTGAAGAGACCAAAATAGAGCTTTATGGTCACAACCATAAGTGCTATGTTTGGAGAGGGGTCAACAAGGCCTATAGTGAACAGAATACCATCCCCACTGTGAAGCATGGTGGTGGCTCACTGATGTTTTGGGGGTGTGTGAACTCTAAAGGCATGGGGAATCTTGTGAACATTTTTGGCCAGATGAATGCAGCATGTTATCAGAAAATACTGGCAGAAAATTTCCATTCTTCTGCACGAAAGCTGCGCATGGGACGCTCTTGGACTTTCCTGCACAACAATGACCCTAAGCACAAGGCCAAGTTGACCCTCCAGTGGTTACAGCAGAAAAAGGTGAAGGTTCTGGAGTGGCGATCACAGTCTCCTGACCTTAATATCATCGAGCCACTCTGGGGAGATCTCAAACGTGCGGTTCATGCAAGAAGATCAAACACTTTGCATGACCTGGAGGCATTTTGCCAAGACGAATGGTCAGATATACCACCTGCAAGAATTCTGGGCCTCATAGACAACTATTACAAAAGACTGCACGCTGTCATTGATGCTAAAGGGGGGCAATAACACAGTATTAAGAACCAAGGGTATGCAGACTTTTGAACAGGGGTCAGTTCATTTCTTTCTTTGTTGCCATGTTTTGTTTTATGATAGCACCATTCTGTTATGACCAACAGTTGAATGTGAATCCCATAAGAAATAAGACATGTTTTGCCTACTCACTCATGTTTTCTTTACAAATGGTACATATATTACCAATTCTCCAAGAATATGCAAAGATTTTTAGCACAACTGTATAACGAAAACAATGACTCCAATCACTCCATGGCTGGTTTGTTTCTTTAGAAAACAATAACAGTATAAAAGGGTCACGTAATACAATTATTCTCTTAAATATATGAGATTCATGGTATTACAGACTGGATATATATTGTTGTGCGCCGGCTGAAAAGTACCGAGTTGATAAATATTTCTGAGACAAAAATTGGAATGTCTGAGAGGGGAATCAAACCAGGGTTGAAACATTGAAGGTCAGGGATAATCCCGTAAAACCATAGGGCTTGCTGGTAGACAGTCCACCTCCATACAGTCTTCAAATGCCACTTTTATCCCAGCCATTACACTTTTGCTGAAATAACATGGGCAACAGAATGTTTTTTAATAGAACTAAACTGTACTTTTGTCCAATGATTACTATAGATGGTCGTCCATACAATAACAGTTGAATAGCTATGCACTACGCTATGTGAACTACGAGGGGACATACTAACTCATCAGAAAATTGCGTCTCAACATTAGATCATTTTGTCACGCATTAGTATCATGCCAAGTTTGAATATTTAGCTAGACACCATTAATCATTGTGTTAAACTGACTAAACATTTCTTATTAAGTTTACCTCCACCACAAATAACATCTATGAACTGTATGGCTTTTATTAGCCAGTAATAGGCCTACTAGTATCTACTTATTACTTGGAATAGTCTTAAGAATTGAGCAATTGCTAGCGAGACTGAAAAAAATGAACTTGACACTGCCAAAGCTATTTCATTTCATGGCACAACATTCGTTTAACTTTCATTCATGAATGACTTTGACACAATAACTGTCAATGTAGGTGAAGATAACTGACTATTTCGTCAAGTGAAAAGGCAGAATCGTGGAAATCCCTCCTTTTTTACTGCGCAAGGGGTTGTGATCTATAGGCTATTACCTCAAAAAGCATGTATGAATGCGTACTTAGAAAATCCATCAGAAATTATTGCAATATAATCATAAACAGTTTTTCTTTAGGCTTACTATAACATAGCTACTGAAGGTTGTAGCCAGCAAAGTTTTTGTCTATCCTGAAGAAATCCTAATGTGTAATTTATGTCTGGGGTGAGATTCGGACACCGGTCGCTTGTGTGAAAAGGCACTGAGGTAGGAGTTAAACAACCACAACGCTATTTAACAAGGGGTAGTCACTCACTCAGTAAGAGACATTCGCTCTTCTTGGCCGGCTCCGCTTATGCGGTCCGGCAAAAACAGCTTAGTGCTTGTGGTTGTGTTTGCTTTGCAATGCCAACAAAGGGAACCTACAGAAAGTGATGAATTCATCCTTAGATTATGTAAATCAATACAATTTCACACAGGTGGAGACCAATAAACTTGGAGGGTAATTGTGATTTGATTAAAGCACTACAAGGCAGCTCGGAAAAATTCACTAACCAAACCAAGGTCTGCGATGGTAATCACTGAATTTCCAGCTCCACTGTTCTAGCTCTGCTTATAAAGATGATAATGTAATTTTACACTAATGATTTTGTCAGCTCATATAGGAACCTTACCCCCACCTATACTATGAATAGTACTATAGTATCATCTCTTCTACATGTTCTGCCTCTTTCTGTGAGGATGATAGGGGTACTGTGAATAGTAGTCCTGTGCATGTAACTTATAACCTTAGGGCTTGCTCTCCTAACCTCAATGTCAACTTACAGAAGACAACATTTAATTGTCCTTCATGTGTGACTTGGCTCAAGCGTTCACAAGTTCTGCCTTCAGGCTTAACGGGGCTGTTGTAGGTAATTTAACTTGAATTGCCTTACCATCTTGAAACATAAATTGTAAACCTGTTTTATAGTATTCCAGTATAGATTGAAAATCCACGTTTTCAAAAATCGGAAGGGGCTTGGGTTTTTACTCATACCTATAAAAGAGTTTATTATACACTACATGCACAATTATTAGGCAAATCGTTTTCCTCAAGATTTATTTTATTGTTGAACAAACACAATGCTCTCAGTCAATGCAAAATATCATTGAACCTCAAACCTGAATGTTTAACAAAGGAAAAATGAGTTTTGATCTTTCTCAGGGGAATACATAAGTTGTCACAATTATTAGGCAACAATTAGTGTGCAGAATTATTTGGCAACTAAATTACAAAAATAATTTCTCCAACTCACTTGTTTATTCTCAATTTTTAGAGTAAGTGCAGCAAATAAGTAACACAAAATGAAAATGAAATAATATTTCTGGCCTTTCAAAAATATTTAGTGACCAATATAGCCACCCTTCTTTTCAATAACTGCCATGAGCCGTCCATCCATGCAGTCTGTCAGTTTCTTGATCTGTTCACGATCAACTTTCACTGAAGCAGCAACCACAGCCTACCAAATGTTATTCAAAGAGGTGTATTGTCTTCCCTGACTGTAAATCTCAAGTTTGAGAAGGGTCCACAATTTCTCAATAGGATTTAAGTCAGGGAAGGAAGGGGGCCAG
This sequence comes from Esox masquinongy, assembly GCA_016801175.1. Classification (NCBI taxonomy): domain Eukaryota; kingdom Metazoa; phylum Chordata; class Actinopteri; order Esociformes; family Esocidae; genus Esox; species Esox masquinongy. The sequence goes on along the minus strand of JACXGI010006031.1, from coordinate 19,047 downwards.
GTCATTATTCAGGCATCTTTGAGGCTCTTGCTTGCTAGCCAAGCAGTGGAGTACTTGGATGCATGTGATGGAGCACATCACACATCACTTCCTGTACCACTGCTTTGAAGAAAGTATCTACCAGAAACTGGCAGTAGGTATGGGAGTTGAGTTGGACCCTTTTTGGACCTTTTCAACCCGAAAAGGTCCAACTACCTCATCCTTAATGATAGCAGCCCATACCAGTACCCCTCCTCCACCTTGCTGGCCCATGACTCGAAGTGGTGCCGTGTCCACTAGTGATGGCCACAGGCCCATCCATCTGGTCCATCAAGAGTCACTCTCATTTCATCTGTCCATAAAACCTTTGAAAAATCTGTCTTCGGGTATTTCTTTGCCCAATCTATATGCTTCAATGTGTGAATCTTATTCAGTGGTGGTCTTCTTTCAGCCTTGTTGACCTTGGCCATGTCTCTGAGCACTTGACACCTTGTACTTCTGGACACTCCAGGTAGGTTGCAGTTCTGGAATATGGTGGCACTGGAGGATAATGGGTTCCTGGTAGCTTCACGTTTTAATTCTTCTCAAGTCTTTTGCAGTTAATTTGCGTCTTTTCTTCTCCATACATTTTTTGCACCTCAGTCGACTATTCGCAACAAAACGTTTGAGTGTCCGGTGGTCATGCCTCAATAGTTAGGCTATTTCAAGAGTGTTGTATCCGTCTGAAAGGCATTTACAATTTATGATTTTTCATAAAGTTGTTGATTATTTAGATAACACAGGAATAATGAAGAATAACCAGAAAAGTATCTAAGTATTACCTAACAAGTCTGATAGAGAGATTGAACAATTTAGCATTGCACATTTAGGGTATTCAGCTGAGAGAGTCTCAAGGAAGGCTAACTGCTAACTGTCTCAATTTGGATAATCTCAAGCAGTGAGCCTTAAACCTGCTCCTGCAGTAATGCAGGGTTTCATCCCAGCTTAGTGCTGTCATCACACCGACCTCAAATGATCTCCAACACTTTGATTAAGGAGTCCAGTGTTTACCTGCTGAGCACATGCTGGTACAGGAGTTCATAAACAGCAGGACTGAGGATCACTGGCAATGAGGTTATGAACTGGCTGATCCCAATAAATCCTTTCTAATCACATCACTTCTCTTTTTCGTCAGTGTGGTTGCTGAGCCCTCACTCCCTGATTACAGGATGTCATGCCAAATGTTCAAGTGTGTGGCTGCTCCAGGGCAAACATTCTAGTTGCTTTCTTACCTCCCACTCCTCAGCATCTTCCAATTTGGCCCTGATCTCATAGATGAGGGTGATCCAGCCAGAACGTGTATCGGCCTTACGGGGCGGTTCCCAAGAGACCCTGAGGAATGGACCATCTTTGTCCTCCAACACTGCCACTGTTAACTTTTCGGGTGGGTGTGGCTTGACTGTAGAAGGGGAACAGAACGATAATAAGAATTTGTGTATTTTTAAAAATAGGAAGAGTACACGCCATGCTTTTGCTTTCATATTTTTATAGAAAGTTCAACAAAAATGTTTATCTATCACTAATGTAACGCTATTTTTGAAGTCTCACTCATCCCTGTCCCTCAGCTGTGTAATGAATTTCGTACTGTCAATGTCACTTGTCCAATCATGCTTAACATTCTTGTAATCTATTGTTTGACAGATAAGTTTGGATAGTACCTAATTGAGCTTGATAACTGGTTTGACTTCAATCTCCGCACATCTGCATTGGAAACAAATAGTTACACTGCTTTCCTCTTTTTACCTGACTCATTTTAACTCCAACTCCAGGATTTTTATGACTACTTTGTCTCCTCAGTTTTTTTTCTCTGTCAACTCTACCCATTCAGCACTTACACAGATGGTCATGCATCCATGACAATCTTCACTCTTTCTCTCCTACTCGTCTCTCCTCAAAATCTCCTTCTGCAGACCATCGCTGTAGTACTTCTGCCATTCCTCACTTCCCTTATATACCTGAGCCCTCTGACTTGAGGATGGCCAATTGCTCTCCTAAAGAAACCAACATTTGACCACTATGATGTCAACAACAATAGTGTTACTATCTTTTTTTCCTAGAAACACATAAATATGCTGTCTGACCAACTCTCCCGTCATCTATCTCAGAATGATCTCCGAAACCATAACCCATCAGGTTTCAAGGCAGTTCACTCAACTGAGACCACTCTTCGAATCAATGACGCTCTCCCCTATGTCAAAGCTGACTATCTTCTGTTCTCATCCATCGTAGATTTATCAACTGCCTTTGTTCTCTGTGTACATCAGTGCGACAACTCCCCCTGGAGGTTTATTCTCTGCAACATCTGTTTGAGTAAGATCTTTGTTCACACAAAGGGTACCACTTCAGTATACAGGCACTTGTCATCTCGACAACTGAAACTCTATTAGCTGGGTTCCCCACTTGTGCAATCAAACCTCTGCATCTCATCCAGAATACGCAAACCACCTGTTTTCTTCACTGTCTTAGGTTCTCCTATTCCATCCTGATTCTCTGCACACTCCACTAACTAATGATCTTAAAGACCCTGGTGCATGCCTACTGAGAAGAGGAACTGCCCCCTAAATAAGAACCCAAGTACTTTGTTCCACCACCTCTAGTGTCTTTGCTGTCCCACCCCTACGGGAGGGCAGCTACCGCTCAGGATAGCCAGGTTTACTTTCTGTCCTGGCCCCATAATGGTGAAACAAGTTTCCCCCTAACATTAGGACTGTGGATACCCTTTGTATCATCCAAAAACCTCTCATGTTTCTTACCTATATACGCCACATCTACATCAAAAGGATCAGAGGTGTTGCTGCCCAGAGCATTAGTGGCCACCACAGTGATGTTATAGTTGACCCAGATGGATGTGTCATTCTTGTTGAAGAAACAAGTGTTGTTCCCAGCTGTTTTGTAGTCGGGACACTCATAAAGGGTTTCAGAGCTGTGAAGACATTGGACAGAGAGAATGTAATTTTTAGACCTGGGTATATTCTTTGGTCTCAGCAGCACAAACAACCATGCCCAGGAATCCAGGAAAGGGTGGTGCAAATTGGCCCAGCACCAGTTGGGTTGAAGGGATGGATAGTTGGCTAGGGATGCCTTACATAAGATACTATGGATGCCTACCACATCCCACTCTACCAACTGCTTGGAGCAGAGCGCCGCCTGTAAGCAAACTGGTCATTAGCTGAAGGAGTGCTCTTCTCGAAACGCATAGATGGGGACTGACATTGTGTTTGTTCAAGACGTGTGATAAAATGCAGACTCCTTGGCAGGATGTGTTTCGAGGTATGCAGACCAAACATTTTTAGTTGATGGTGCAAGACTTGATTCTTGATATCACATATCAATGTGGGAAATAGAGGCATATTCATTTATATTAATATGTAATTCTATTGTAGGCTATACTATTCTCCCTATTATAATTCTATTGCACATTTCAGACTACAAAAGTACTGAATGTTGCAATTTCATAAACTACTCCTCTTTTTGGTGTATAATGGGTGTTATTTTAACCTTATTTAAGGTAAGAATATAAATAGATTTACCTCAACCTATTTAAAAAAAAAAAAAGTATATTCATCCATGCTGAACTGAAGACAAATATGCATTTTGATGGATATAATTTGTGGCTCCCCATTTTCTTAATGTATTCTACTTGTAGGCATACTTTGGTAGGTAATCCATCTATGTTTGGCAGTTTATTGGTTTTGTATCAGGGTCCATATAAGAATGTCGAAATGAACCAAGATAAAAATGTATAGATTTTTTGATGTGACGCTTATTTGACAAAACAGACATTTTATAATGCTTAGGTTGTTAGGTTGTATTGACATGTAGTGCACGACATACCGTCAACATTAAAAAAATGCACAATAGCGGAGTTGTACCTGAAACAGTGTGAAATTGAAGACAGTCTATGCATATTCAAGTGTGTAGAAAAGCTTTTAACACTCCAATGGCTTTGGAAATCTGACTTTGTGGCTGTAGGATCTGGCGCAAACCCCATTCTGCTTTGGACAATGAATTCCATTGTTAGGGTATATGCAAAAAGATCTTTTCATTATATGGCATAACTCTGGTACAGGCAGGATTCTAGTCAAGTTTCAATTAAATTCAAATTAAAGAGTGATACTGAAAGGGATTGTTCTAGAAAAACGTCAAGGGTCAACATTAACGCTGGCCCGGGGCCAGTAAGACCTAACGTCGGGCCAGAAGACAAAGACAGTCACTTAATTTCCCCATTAAAATTCATAGCATGGTATTAAAACGTTTGCTTTTCACCTTTGTCACTCTTCTTGCTTCGACTTTCACTTGTTCTCATATTAAAGGGATAAGTCCAAAAAATATATTTTAAAAAAAATGCACTTATCAAAAGTAATTCCAGAATGCACATAGTCATTTTTCCATTATTCAGCTCTGTCCCAGGCTGTAATTAACATTCTTAGCATCGTCCAAAATCATAAATGGAAACTGTTCGTCCCACTACAGCAAAGCTGCATTGCAAGTGGAAAACTACTCCAAGACACTCCAAACTAAGACTAGTGGTGTTGTTTAACTCAAAGAACATAATGTTGTATTCCTCGAAAAATAATTTTGCAGTATCATGTCTGACTCTGAATACAACCAGGAAGAAGACTTTTTCCGGGGGACAGAACCATACTTGTTCGAACGAGAATACACAGAGGATGAATTGACTGAACTAGAGGCTAGGACAGCAGCTGACAATGAGGGAGATGGTGAACCAATTAATCCCCATCCCTTGCCCAGAATGTCCAGAGAATGGTGGTGTAGCTGTGGATCGTGCAATCTAATGCCAACCGAAACGGAATGCTTTTGTTACGAGTGGGAACTATTGATTCCAATGCTGGAGTCCATGAATGACCCAGTCCCTAAGCTGAAGATGTGTGTGGTTGATCATCCGGATTTCGCCCCCCACATAACTCCTGGGGTGCTGGAGCCTTTTTTTTACATTCCAAAAATGAACTGGAAGACGTTCTAGGCCAGAGGGACCCAATGACCAGCTCTCAAAAGAGTAAGTAGCGACTTCTGAGACTTGTGAAGACTTTCTGTCTTTCTTCACTGGCAAGATAGATGCCATAAGATCTTGCTTCTTACCTCCAGATCACGACCCCTCTGATTTAGCCACATGTTCTGCTCTTTTTAACCAGTTTGAACCTGTATCTCTTTCACATGTGATAGACATAGTCTCACACATGAAGCCTACTACCTGCCCCCAGGACACAGTTCCCTCACGCCTTTTTAAAGAAGTGCTGGACACTATTGTTCCCAGTATATTGTCCATAATAAATAGCTGCCTCATCAATGGCACTGTCCCGTCATGTTTTCAATGTGCAGTGGTCCAACCCCTTATTAAAAAACCTAATCTTGATTTAACTGTCCTTAATAATTTCCATGCCATTTCAAAATTGCCATTCCTATCAAAAGTTCTAGAGAAAGTATTTTTTTCCCAGCTTTCCTCCTTTTTAAATGAAAATCATATTCTGGATAAATTCCAGTCAGGTTTAGGGCACGCCATAGCACTGAATCAGCACTTCTTAAGGGGTTAAATGATTTATTGTTGTTTAGGGTCAATGGAAACTGTTCTACTTTAATTCTTCTTGACCTTATTGCTGCTTTTGACACGATTGATCATGCCATTCTTCTAGACCATCTTAAATTAGAAGTTGTCATTCAGGGTACTGCTCTAAAGCTATTTACTTAATATTTGAGAGAAAGGACATTTTCTGTAAATATTGGGAACTTCTTCTCCTCTTCTGCATCAATCACCTGTGGGGTACCTCAAGGCTCTGTGCTAGGCCCTATTTTATTCTCGTTATATATGCTTCCCTTGGGCTCCATCTTTCAGAAATATAACATCTCTTACCATTGCTATGCTAATGACACTCAGTTGTACCTTCCCCTGAAAATTGATGAAAAGAAATCCGTGAAATCACTCTCTGATTGTCTTAGAGACGTTAAATACTGGCTAGCTAAAAACTTAAAAAGTTATTGTATTTGGCCCCACAGATTCCACCAAGGTTATTGTTAATAACTTAGGGCCCCTATCCAACAATGTACATAGCTATGCTATGATAATTTTTGATTCAGATCTCAATTTTGATAAACAAGTAAATGCTGTTGTCAGAGGCAGCTTTTTCCAACTCCGGGTCATTGCCAAATTGAAACCCATTCTTTCCTTTAAGGATTTATAGACAGTTATTCATGCGTTCATTTCCTCCCGCCTGGACTATTGTAACTCTTTGTATATGGGAATCTGTCAGTCTACCTTGTCCCGCCTTCAGCTTGTTCAAAATACAGCTGCTAGGGTTTTAACTGGTACAAAAAAAGAGAGAAAGCATTACTCCTGTACTGGCCTCTCTCCACTGGCTACCTGTTAAATATAGCATTGATTTTAAGGTTCTTTTATTTGTTTTTAATGCCCTACATGGATCAGCACTCTCCTATATTTCAGACCTCCTTAGCCAGCACTCTTCCTCAAGGACCATTAGGTCGTCCAACAAACTGCTTTTGTGCGTTCCACGGTCACGTTTGAAGTTTAAAGGAGATTGTGCCTTTTCTGTTGCTGCTCCAAAGTTGTGGAACTGCCTACCGTTATATATTAGGTCCTCTACTAGTAGCAACGTTTTAAATCCCACCTTAAGACCTATCTTTTTTCTTTAGCATTTGAGTCTGCAAATGGGTAGGAAGTTCTGTTTATGTTTCTCATGTCCTATAAATATGTTTAGTTGGCTATATTTTTTGACTGTACAGCACTTTGGTCGACATAAGTTGTTTTTAAATGCGCTTTATAAATACATTTGACTTGACTTCATCCTAAAGCTAATTGTGCTAATGTGTTAGCAGTGTACAAGTAACTTTGTTCTTTCACTGGAAGTCTCGCTTGTGCTAAGCTAATTCATGCTAATGCTTAGCTATTCCGAAATGTAATTACCTGATTAGTACGTAGTATGTGGATCCAGAGACATGTATTTGTTAGGTACAAATAATCTGCTAAATTACAATGTATGTGAATAATAACTAATATACATTTTCTTTCTTCTGAAATTACATTTTTATAAGAATCAAAATAAGAATCATCTCAGTAAAGATTCCAGACAATACTTCTGCCTCATGGTTCTTTATTGATTTGTTCTTAGCTGTTTGCCGAACATTATACATACACATAATGTGAGGGCAGAACATGCTTAAATAGAAAAAACTTTCAGGCATACTAAAAACTACATTTAACATCAAAGTGCATGTCCGACCTAGCAAGACAAATGCCTAGTTGTTAGCTAACCCCTTTCAAATTAATTTGCTGAGGACGTTTTAGAATTTCTCATGTCGACTATAGTTTTTTTTTATGTTGTCGAGTCCATTCCCAATATCTTTTGATCAGACGATCTGTTTATAGTCAAAAGTGCTATCTTTCTTTTTGATTCAAGCAGTAATCTAGGTTGCTATACTTTGCTGGATATAGCCGATCAGGCAGGCATTAATCTGATGAACAAATTTTGGCCAATTAAGTTTCTAAGTTTCATAGCGTGATTGTACATCCAAGATGTACTGTTTAGGCCTGTTGTACATCAGACTAAAGATGATGCTTTTGCATCGATAATGTGTGAGGAGGACCCGTGTAGCATCACCATTTTCTAGAAGGCCTTTTCAACAGAAGCTTGAACTCATTGAAAAAGGACGACCGACACCAGTGTTAGCAGGTTTAGTGCAAGCTAGCAAGAGCTATCATAGCTATCATAGCATATCATAGCATTTTCAAGCAAGCAGCTACAATCGCTACTTGTGGTTACCAGCCATTCCGAAAACCACTAAGTTGTACTGTTGGGACTGCTTGCTTTTCAACTCAGATAAAGGGCCCTGGTCCAGCACTGGCTTCTGCAACCTTAACTGTTTAATGAAAGCGGAACCATTAGTCCACCCCTGGACAACTGCGTGCCACCGTGAGCCTGAAAACATTCGGAAACTCAAGAATTGACCTACAGTTAAGCGAGCAACAGAGAAGAGAGACTATGGCTCACAACGAGAAAGTGAGACAAAACAGAGAAATTCTGAAATGTCTCATTCACACCGTTGTGTTTCTGGGTAAACAGGAGTTGTCGTTTAGAGGCCATGATGAGAACAGCAAGTCCGCTAACAAAGGGAATTACCTGGAGTTGCTTTACTACTTGGCTGAATACGACAGTGAGTTGAGATGCCATCTGGCAACATCAAAAGTGTTTACTGGTACATCAAGCAAGATACAGAATGGCCATATCAACGCTACTGTGGATGTATTGAGAGATACTGAAGGAACCGAAAAATGTCAATTCTATGTCTATTTACACATTCAATGATTCTTCATTATTTACTATAGACATGTATACCTATGTACTTAATTTCTATTCTAGTAGGCTGTCATTGGAATGTTTATGGTTAACAGATGTTTCTGTTAGGAGCGAATGCAGAGACAAAAGGGTTGCTTTTAATTGCCTAGCTTGTGTGATCCTTGAGATAACACCCCTGTGTCATAGGAAGAGCCCCAGGGATTGATAAGGGGTCTATTCTACAGAACTGGTTTTGTTTTCCTTAGGTCAGTTAACCAACCCCCACTACTTGAGTTTTAGGATATAACCAGAGCGAGGGTTTGAAGAAGCTCTCTTGCATTTACCTTTCCTCCCGTCTGCATCTTCAATCTCCAGAGAACTTTCTATCTTTGATACTTGTACTGTAATTGTAATACTCTCTTTATATATTAAATTCATTTGTTACATTAATTCATTGACTATTTGGAATGAATCTAAAATGGGTCCATATCCAGTTCCACCAATGCCATGAAAGAGGAGCTCATTGAGACTCCGTTTGTATCTGTCATGGTGGATGAGACGACAGACGTAGGTAATGCAGCGCTACATCACTAGCAGCGGTGTGAAGGAGACATTTTTCAAATTCCACGGTGTCACAGAGAATAAGAGGGCAGAGGCTGTTGCTGCTCACAATTGTCTTTTTTAGATGAGTTCAGATGCGCTGTCAAAGTTTTTGCGCAATGTTCTGATAATGGCCTCGGGTTTGCACAGAGTTCAGACCAAGGGTAAAAGAAGTAATTCCTCAGGCGCTATTTGTCCATTGTTATGCACACACGTTGAATTTGGTCATGTCACAGGGTGCTGCAAAGATCAGGGAATGTAAGATATTTTTTTCCCACCTCAATGGCCTGGCCGCGTTCTTTTCGAGATCGCCAAAATGCATACAACTTTTGGATGAAATATGTCAACACCGACTTCCCAGAGTTGCTCCTACACTGTGGCAATATTCTTCTCGGCTGGTCAACGTCGTATTTGAGAGGAGAAATGAGCTACAAGAAGTGTTTGAGCACATTGTGGATCATCATGATGACTTTGATGCTGACAGCATCCATTGTGCAGATGGATATGTCAACCTCTTTTCCAACTTCGAGTTCCATTTCCTTCTGGCCACTTTCAACTTAATTTTTGCTCACTCTGATGTCTTGTTTGAGATTTTGCAGACTAAAGAGATGGATGTGCAATTTTGTCTGAAACGGATTCAAGAGTTTTGTGTCACCCCGGAGAGGAAGAAGGCCAACTTCCATGCCATCTACAAGGACACAGTTCGGGAGGCCGGGATACCGACAGAGCGCAGGGTCAAAGCACAGGAGGACGCACGCAACAATTACCAGCAGCTGCACTGCGGGATCCTTCTCGCTCAGGAGCCTTCTCGCTCAGGTGAGGGCCACAGGAGACTAATGTTCATTCCTCTTCTTGACCCACAACACTTTACTGGCTATACGCAGAGCTTCCCTGACACTGCGCTCTCCAATCTGGAGGAAACATACAGACATCACTTTGACGTGTCGCGTCTGAAAACAGAACTTTCAGTAATGTACACTATATTTGATCTTAAATGACAGAGCCCAGCAGACCTCTTGCACTTTCTACGGTGGAAGGGACTGACTGAGACTATGCACCAGCTCTACTTTCTCACTTGTTTGGTGTTAACCATCCCTGTGTCCACGGCCTCCATTGAAAGGACATTCTCTACGCTCAAGAGAATAAAAACATACAGCAAGAAAAGCACGGGACAGGCCTGCCTTTCCGCCTTGGCCTTGTTATCAATTCAGAAAGGACTTCTCCAGGAGTTGAAATCTAACGATAAACTATTTGACCAAGCCATAACTCACTTTGTGAAAAACAACCACAGGATGGATTTTGTGTTCAAGTAGCGATTGTCATTCGGTGAGTGATTCCATAATTTTTCATGGTGCTTTTCACTAATGTGATGCAATTTCTGAAAGGATACACTGTCACATTTACATAGTTTTTCCTGACTGCATCATATTATAATACTCATGATTACACATTTACTGTGTTTGGTGTTTGACTGAACTGAGTGTTTGTTGCTATTGTTATGAATTAAACTGCATGTTCTGTTTTCTGAGAGTGTTGCTTGTCGGACTCAGAGGCCTGGTTGCCAGGTGCTGTTGGCAATGAGTGTGTGGATAAACAATAATCCTATTATAGTTTTCAACATGTAGATCAGGTTGTAGCCTATGCATCGTGTGTGTGTGTGTGCGCGCATGCGCGTGCAGTGCGGCGTGCAGTTAGCCTCAATAAATCTCAGAGCACATAAGGCCAGATTTGTTGCTTCATGGTAGCACTGAAGGCTCAGAGTCTAGGGTCACGGTTCGCCACTGACTCCCAACCCGATGATGTCATTGCCAAAGAACAGAAGCTGTGTTGAGTGACTATAGAAAATAGTTTGCTAGTGCCCATTTGGATTGACCAAATTCTGCCAGCTGTTTGGTCAGTGTACAGCTTAAAAAAAAATCTATGCTACCGTGACAGATTACTGAATGTAGTTTGAAGTGTTTTGGAGTAGTTTTCCGCTTGCAATGCAGCTTTGCTGTAGTGAGACAAACAGTTTTCATTTATGAATTTGGACGATGCTAAGAATGCTCATTACAGCCTGGGACAGAGCTGAATAATGGATGGTTGGAAAAAATGACTCTGTGCATTCCAGAATTTTGAGAAAAATATGATTTTTGGACAAACAATCCCTTCAAAATGTGTCTGTGGCGCTTCTTCTCCCCACTCGGTGGGGTACAGTACCGGTGTCGTCTTTTTGACCAATAATATTCGATGGCTCGTCTGTTTTGACCAATCATAATTCATAGTGCATTCTAGAGCAGGACCCAAATATGGTATTGTACAAGGCAAAGCAAATGGGCACATTTTTGTTTTCATGGAAAGAACAGGTTCCATCGGTCAAAAATGATAATGGCATTGACACTTACTGCCGTTCATGTTGTACATTCCAGGCAGGGCTGTTTATTAAGGGAATGAACAACTACCGAAAACCTACACTTAAGCGTCTTCATGAAAAGATGATAATGACATTTATAGTAGCTAATATTTCGATAACCATTTATTAAAAAGTAATGATGTGCGTTGCATCATATTTATGTAAACAGCAATTGCTTGTATCAGCTCTCATCTCTCATATCACATGCAAATCTGTGGTATAAATTAATATTCTGATGATATGATATTTACAGTGGATATAAAAAGTCTACACACCCCTGTTAAAATGCCAGGTTTTTGAGATGTAAAAGATTTCTCAAAGATTTCAGTTTGTTTTTCAATTGAATTGTTCACGTTATAGGTCACATTAAAGGTGGAAAAATTTCTGACATGATTTATCTTTGTCTCATTCTTTTACATCACAAGAACCTGGCATTTTAACAGGGGTGTGTAGACTTTTTATATCCACTGTGCATACTATATATTTGTAAAATACAATTATATAATGTTTTCTTTTAATTCAGTTCGGGCCAGTAAAAATACAGTCCGGGCCAGTAAAAATACAATGCGGACCAGTAGACTTCAGACCAACTGGCCTGATAGGGCCAGTGAGAAAAAAAGTTAGCGTTGGACCCAAAATGGTCACAGAGGAACACACAAGGCGGATGACATCTGTGAATTTTCAGGAGTAAGACTATGACTTTGAACACTGCGATTGTGCAATATTTTTACCACTAGTTGTTCCAAAATTCTGGCTCTGTCAAGGTTTTTGGGATCATGGCTAGACAGCCACAGCTTTTAAAACAGATTTATGTCCGAATTCTAACCTGTTGGCCACTTCGCTAAGCAACTCCAGTGTAATGTTGGCTTTTTATTCTTCTTTTTACTCTGTGGTATAGGTCATTATTGTGGTTGATCTATGCAACAACAAAAATTTGACAGCTGAACAAAGAGAGACGTCACAGCAACGACAGTGTGACATTAGTGAGGAAGGACAGTACTGGGGATGACAAGGATTCTTGTTGAGGTTTTGTTATGAGGCAAGGCTGACTTTGTTCTTTCCATGACATTGAGAAGAATTCCACACTTTTTGCCTTTGTGTCTACATAAACAATTCCAGAAAATGTCTCTGTGTGTGTACGTCTACTGCTTCTACGTATACATGTATCCAAAACAAGTGAGCAACGGTGTTTATGAGTGATCACGTGAAATGGCGATGATGTGGGTATGGGTGCGTTTTGTTTTGGGTATTGTGGGTGTCCCCCATAGTGTGCCGAGAAGAATGACGAGAGGACTACGCCTTATTTGCCTAAAGTGCAAAGCAGTTAAATTTTTTCCCGAAGTGCTCCAATTTTGCTTGGCCAACTTTGTGTGTTCAATTTCCTTCATCAGAATCTTCTTTAGATTTAGGCATTGTTTGCGGCATGCTGTTAAAACATTGAGCTCTTTATATACAACAGCCTACCGCCAAACTAAACGGTAGCGCACATGGTCCCTGAAGTAGTCCCGAGTTGTGAAGATATCCTACAGCTCAACTCCGCTCTCATAATCTGGTGTTTGCCTCCTATGCAGTAGAAAAGCGAATAGGTGTTTGGTTGCTCCGCCGTCTGAGCATGCCTCCCACATGTGTATGGGTCTGTATATTTAATACTCACTTCTCTTTGTGGTAGAAAAGAGAATAGGTGGTGGGTAGCCCCCCGTCGGAGCCTACTTCCCACCAGCAGGTGAACGTCTCCTTTTCTGGGGATCTACAGCTAGTTACCTTGGGCTTTCCTGGGGGTGTGTGTCCTAGAGGAGAGACAACAGGTAAAACAGGTCAGACTGCAGTAGGATACATAGTAGACACAACATGCAGCCCCGCCACACTATACCTGCCACAGACCAGTAAGTTACTCATTTCTTTTATTTTTTGGGTTAACTTCCTTTGACCCGGTTTTCCTTTTTTTGTCATGCATGTTATGCAAATTATTTAAATAGGTGGCAGTGTACAGTAATCCTGCAGCCGAACACTGAATGTTTCCATTTATTAGCTAATGCAGCGGTTCACAAATGGTTTTCCTTTTGGACCCAAATTTAACAATGTTAGCAGACGACGCAGAAGTAGGAGTGTAACGATTCTCCAAATCCTCGATTCGATTTATCTTTCAATTTTTAGGTCACGATTTGACTCAATTTTCGATTATCTACTTTTATCTGTGCTGACTTTTTTCTGTGCACTGCTTTTAAGACTATTGGCCCTGTTTTGTAAATAAAAAACAATAGTTTAAATACAACAAAAACTTTTAAATACAATAATAAAATAACAAAAATATAGAACATTTAAATTAACTTGAACAACTCTCAAAAATAGAACACTTACAACAATTACAATATAACATTTATATTGATGGCCACTATGTCCAGCACTTGTTGCCTATTTTAATATAACTATTTACACCTTGGCATTTATTTGGCAAGGGTGCAGATCCATTGCAATAAACTTCACTATTGCATTTGTTATTTCTTTGGCACAAGTAGAGTTTATTGGTTGTTTGGCTCAAAATGTAGCTGGGATAGTAAGTTGAATAAGTGTTTTCTTTCCACTTATCTCAATTTCTTTGTGATTCTCACTCTCAATTAACCATTATCTAAAACTGTTCATGAATGGCCTACCAGACTCCTAATAAAAGACACTAGCTACTAATACTAAACTAATAAGGCAGTAAAACTAATGGCATTTCCATTTATTAGCTAATGCAGCGGTTCACAGATGGTTTTCCTCTTGGACCCAAATTTAACAATGGTAGCAGACGACGCAGAAGTAGGAGTGTAACGATTCTCCAAATCCTCGATTCTATTTATCTTTCAATTTTTAGGTCACGATTTGACTCAATTTTCGATTATCTACTTTTATCTGTGCTGACTTTTTTCTGTGCACTGCTTTTAAGACTATTGGCCCTGTTTTGTAAATAAAAAACAATAGTTTAAATACAACAAAAACTTTTAAATACAATAATAAAATAACAAAAATATAGAACATTTAAATTAACTTGAACAACTCTCAAAAATAGAACACTTACAACAATTACAATATAACATTTATATTGGTGGCCACTATGTCCAGCACTTGTTGCCTATTTTAATATAACTATTTACACCTTGGCATTTATTTGGCAAGGGTGCAGATCCATTGCAATAAACTTCACTACTGCATTTGTTATTTCTTTGGCACAAGTAGAGTTTATTGGTTGTTTGGCTCTAAATGTAGCTGGGATAGTAAGTTGAATAAGTGTTTTCTTTCCACTTATCTCAATTTCTTTGTGATTCTCACTCTCAATTAACCATTATCTAAAACTGTTCATGAATGGCCTACCAGACTCCTAATAAAAGACACTAGCTACTAATACTAAACTAATAAGGCAATAAAACTAATGGCATTTCCATTTATTAGCTAATGCAGCGGTTCACAGATGGTTTTCCTCTTGGACCCAAATTTAACAATGGTAGCAGATGATGCAGAAGTAGGGGTTAACTAAGGCAATATGAATTCCATGTATAGTATATGTAATTCCAGTATAGTGTGTTGCATTGCGGGTTAAAGAGGGGGTAGAAAATATAGTTTTGCTGGATGTAGCACACAGTGCCACATGTTTTCACATTATGTTTGTAATTTTACAAACTCTCCTGAGTATTTCATACAATACATTCACTGTGGCACTGAATAGTTTTTCCACAAAAAGTATCCCTTGTACATTACAGTGAGGGGACAAGCAAATTAACAACAATAACATCAAAATAGGATTTTTTTTAAAAAGTATTATTGAAATGTTCATTTTGTTTTATTTATATTTTGAGATGTCTGTGTGGGGGTGTAACGATTTCGATTGAAGTACGAAAATCGAAAATTATTAGGTTAATGTGATTAAAGGGATAGTTCGTCCAAATTCATATTTTTCTCAAAGTCCACTCACCAAAAGATAATCCCGAAGACACAGAGTCATTTTTTCAGACAATCCATTATTCATCTCTGTCTCAGTCTGTAATTAGCATTATTAGCATCATCCAAATTCATGAATGGAAACATTTCGTACCCCTATCGCAAAGATGCATAGCAAGCAGGAAACTACTCTAAAACACTCCAAACAAAGACAAGTGGTGTTGTTTACCTCAAAGAACATGACAATGTTGTATTCCTCGAAATAAATGTAATTTTAGTTTTTGCGATATAACTCTCATTTCAAATATACGGGTACTTCTTGCGTTAACCGGTCAGTTTTGTTCACAATTGTATCAATCCACGCATTCTTTCTGGAAAAGGGTTTATATCACAACAAATTATTGTATTTGCTAGCTAGAAAGCAAGTTACCTATTTCGTCTTTGATATTCACCTCGGACAGTAAAACTTTATTTGCTTCAGAGAGAAAGGAAAATACATATATATGTATATGTGTATGTATTATCTATGTATATGTATATACATAATATATATATATTATGTCTGACTCTGAATACGAGCAGGAAGAAAATTTTTCGGGGCATAGAGCTTTACTTGTTCTAACCATAATACAAAGATGATGATTTGACCGAATAGAAGCTTGCCAGCAGCTAAAGGGTGGCGATGGTGAACCCGTTAATCCCCAACCCTAGCCTAGAATATCCGGAGGCAATGTGTACTTTGTGTATTATAACATTGCAATCAGAAGTATTACTTGAACTTGGTGACTTGATGGAATTGCATTCGCCTTTAGTCCTCTTCTAAGTGAACGTGGGCCACAATGCTCTGTAAAATGTTTCTCTCAAACTTTGTCTCATTGGCAAAGTTGCTCCATTGATTCTCCCACAATATGACAGAGGAGAAGCAGAGGTATTGTCCCAATTGCAGAGAGGGTAGAAATTAATTTCAAACCAAAATCCCCGGGAGGAGGAAAACAGAGTGGTCAAGATGTGATCAGGATGAAGTCGATCCAAAGGAAATCCAGAAGTTTAAAGTTTATTTAACAAACGCACCAAATTACACAGCGTCATCCTGCACAATGAAATTCTTGTGACATGGCATTCAACATCTACGTAGTAAGAATTAAAAAATATATAAAGCAAAAGTAGAGCAATAAATATGGCAATAATACAGACTAGGATAAGCAAAATCATGAACACGGAAGGCATGCTAGGATCAAAGAACGTTAGAAAGCTATCACAAACTCTTGAACGGGTTTAGTATTTCAGTGATTGGGAGCTGTGAGGAGTGCTGCTTTCGTTGTGATTGGGATTTGGAGGATCTTGGGATCTGGAGGCTATATGTCAAAGCCGTAATTACAATATATATTCAGGGGGACACATAAAAATGCGCTATGCTACGCCAGGCAACCATGCACCGCCGTCCAAAATAATAATTAGCAAATGCAAACATAATCATAACTAAACGTAACAAATTGCCGGTATTATTACTACCAGTTCTAGTTTTACGGTTTACTGCTGTTCTGCGTGTAGTTTGTCCAGGTGCTGTTGCCGTACCCCAGCAGAAGCCGTTGGTCGACTGCTGTAATCAGGGTTGCCATATCTGCGGTTTTCATGCAAATTGGGCTACTTTTCAAACAATGTGGCAGGTGAAAATTAATTGGTCGCGGGTGGTGGGTATTTGGGCTACTTCTGAACTTCACCGCGGCCGCACAATTTCTGTCTTTATATGCTATAGCGTGTGTTTCTGTGCTGTTATAACAGTCAGACGTCAGCTACGGCTTCACATGCGTCTATACCGTATCTTATTAAGTTTTGTTCCCGGGTTGGGGAGGGGGGGGGTCACTTGTAAAATAGTCAATGTTGTGCACCAACAAAAGTTGGGCTAGTTTTCAGGCATTTTGGGCTGGTTTTGAGCAGTCGTTGTCCTGGAAATTTTTGCTTAACTTGGAAACACTGGCTGTAAATGCAGTTATAGGTACCATCAATGTCGAACACTGTACTGTCTCTCTATCTCATTACTTTCAAATGTATTAAAAAGTGGAACACTAGAATGTAATATGAGCATTACGCAGGCTATCTTCCTGTCGATTGTGATAGTTTTAACATCAACACGTCATTTTGCGCTGGAACTGTAATTGTGGAAATAAATAATAGTTTGCTAAAAAGTGTCAGTAATTGCATGGAGTGTGAACAGACATTTTTGGTGAAAAAGGCGGATCTGCGACTGCTAATCAATCAACCATCACAAACGTTATCTATCATAGCTAAGTAACCTGGAAAGCTAATTAGCCACACATTCACCCAGCGACCAACAATGGTGCTCATGTGCGTACTGCATTCAACTAACGTTAATGTCTTGCGTGAAGGATTTTGTTAGATTTGTCAGAATGCTGAGTGAAGTGTCAATCATTTATGTTGCGCTGCATGTGTAATTTATGCAGACAGTAGTCGTTTTCATTGATTGCATATTCGTATAGTATACTTGTATAGTTGTATTTGCTTACTGTATGATAAATAGCATTGTTAGTGTTTGTTTGATTAAAATGCAAGCAGTTTTATTAGTCAGCTTTCATTCACAGTGAGTGTCATCATGAGCACAAGGAAGGATGGCAGTGACATTCATCAGTTTTTTGGGCAGCCTCAGAAAAGTAAGCTGAGAGCAGTGAGAAAATGAGTACCAGTCAGATGATAAACGTATACAGTAGCACAAGAGGTAAGTCAATGTTTATTGATATAATAATCATTGCCATTCAGATTGGAAATGGTTAGTAATCCATTTCTGAACATCATGACAAGAAACACAACTTGTTTACTGATAGTATTTATGTTCACTCTGGTGCATTCAGAGTAAAGAAAGAGAGGGAGAGAGAGAGCATGAGGATGCTAACGGAGCAGGGAGAGCAGGTGACATGGAGGTGAGTGAGAAAAGGAGCAAATATTATCTGATCTGATTTCTCCATTTTGGTGTTGTTCCGACGGCGTCATACTTAAGTTGACACAACAGAGGTTAGGTTAAGGCACAGGCACTACTAAGGTAAGGTTTAGGCATAGGTGTTTCTGATGTTAGGGTTAGGTCAAAGGGTGGGGAGCAGGGGAATATTCTGTCTTTGGACTGGGGCAACCAACTAACATTTTTTAATGTTTTACTTGGGGGGACCCCCAGACCCCCGGCTAATTTGGTCCCCCCCAATGTTGATTCCATGGCTACGACCTTGCTATATGTCATCCTGGTGATGGGGATGAGAGATGGACCTGTGAACAGACCTTACAGACATGGTAACAAGTGAAACCTCAAGTCTCCTCTTCCACGTCCCTTGTACATTTCTTATGACCACGGCATTTTCCACGATTACAAATATTATTCTGATGTCTACCAAAGAAAATGGGCCACCTAGGCAAAGCAACCTATCTTCACATAGCTTGTTGAGGTTAAAGTTTACGCTCACCTTGCTGACATCACTGCCGAAGCTGTGTATGGTGGCTATATTAAATAGTTCGCTAGTGCCAGTTTGAATTCAGCCAATTCCGCCGGCTGTTTTGTCAGTGTACAGTTTTTAAAAAATTGATGCTACCACGACAGATTACTGAATGTAGTTTGAATTGTTTTGGAGTAGTTTTCGCTTGCAATACAGCTTTGCGATAGGGATATGAACCGTTTCCATTCATGAATTCGGATGATGCAAATAACGCTAATTACAGACTGGGACAGAGCTGAATAATGGATTGTTTGACAAAATGACTATGTGTCTTCAGGATAATCTTTTGGTGAGTGGTCATCCTGCACAATGAAATTAA
>JACXGI010006030.1:0-43865 GCA_016801175.1 Esox masquinongy | reverse complement strand
TTTTTTTTTGCTGACACACACATTAGAGGTGAATGCATTCCCCAGCCAACAACCCTGGTTGAACTCAAAAGCGCGGCGAGACAAGGCAGGCCTGGCTGAGGTCCGTCATGAGTGACAATGAGACAATGTGTGCTGCCCTCTGCTGGTACCCTGGCACTGTCGGTATGCGGCGTGTGGATTCAAATGCCTGGCTGCAATGACACAGCTGTACTGCAAGTGACTTAGTGATTTACACCACTGCCCCACTTAAGGGCCTAGGGATATTCATTTCTTTGGATCATTTCTTTGTATTAGAAAGCGACACTTATAATACTTCATTGCACATGGTTTCACTATCATATTAAATCGAGTTAGATATTCCACTATAAATTGTTAATTGTTAAATCTATTATCGGCTTACTACTGTAAGGCTGAAACACACGCACGCACTTGTGGGATGGGGAAGCTGACAGAACTGTCCTATACAATACACAGTATATGCATATATGTTTGTCTTAATATGTTTTAAACGTTATATTTTTCTTCATTTCACCCTGATATTACCAGGTTTCTGTAACGCCTTTTGTATTCAGGGTTACGCAACAGACCGGTTTTATGTGATACTTACAGAACAATGAAATTAATCTTCCACTCCCGCGTATAAGAAGAGGCTAATTCTCCTGCTTTGCAAGTCTCCGTTGAATAAAGCCCTCTGATGCAGAGAATAACAGTCATTTACTGCACGAGGAATGTGGTGTGGCTTGGTGCCAGGGCTGGCAGATGATAGTGAAAGATCACAGCACCTTTTCATTGGACATTGCGTACCTCAGGGGGACCATAAGGACTCTCACCAATGAGCTATAATGACGGGACATACAGATGTGAAGTGAAGGATCTGTGGGTTACTGAAACCTCATCACATCTACCTACACAACAGCACTGGCTCTTTCTAGCTAGTGTTGCAGAGCTATTGATTGGACAAAACAAAAACTTTGAAATCAGTTTTCCATGAAAGGATGTCTCAGAAATTATACACTATGCTGTTAACTTTTGTTTGCGTCATTTCAATGAGTCATCCTACAGCTGTGAGATATTGCATTCAATTTCAAGTGAACTCCCAATGCAGAATTGTTATTCAGTTTAATGTGAACTCCCAATGCAGAATGGTTCTACAGTTTAATGTGAACTCCCAATGCAGAATGGTTCTACAGTTTAATGTGAACTCCCAATGCAGAATGGTTTTACAGTTTAATGTGAACTCCCAGTGCAGAATGGTTGTACAGTTTAATGTGAACTCCCAATGCAGAATAGTTCTACAGTTTAATGTGAACTCCCAATGCAGAATGGTTTTACAGTTTAATGTGATCTCCCAATGCAGTAAGTTTCTAGAGTGTTCGAGGCCCCAAGGGACAATTTTTCATTTTGTTTACTGGTCAGAGGCTCCCACCTCAATCAAATCAAATGTATTTTAAAAATCCCTTTTATCAGCAGTTGTCACAAATGCAGATACACAGCCTAAAATCCCCAAAAGGCAAAAAAACAACAAGAAATTGATGCACAGCGGCTATGAAAAACTCTCTGGTAGGGTCGAAACCTGGGAAGAAACTTTAGAGAGGAGTTTTAAGGAGTGGCCAGTCCTCTTCTGACTGTGTCTGTTAAGATTATAAAAGTACTGTACATGAACCTTTACGTCCACATCAACGTCTACTTTTACCCTACCACTAAGTAGCCTTACTTACTACTTTCCCCCAACTCAACTGGCAAAGATGGTAGTTGGTTTTACTAAATGTGTTGTATTAAAAAATACTCAAAGAAAGGAAGCACTGAGTTATCTGAGTATTGTCGCATCGTGTTCTGAATTCCACTCCAGCACAGTAGTTTGTGGCGTGCAGTTTATCTTTGTTTGCAGACCTCCACTGTATCACCGAAGAAGTAGATTGGCTGAGACACCGGTATAGTGAAATTCAGCCTGCCTGCCAAGCTCTGCGTTTCAGCAGTTCTGTTAGCATTAGCCGTAGCCAAAACAGTCCTTGCTGAGGCATTGCTCAACTGGCAGGTCGCGGGACCACTGTGTGCAGTTGGCCTGGGTGAGCAATGTAGCTGGGTGTCATTAGGGGAGGCTACAGGAGTTGGCTAGTTAGCTTGTTGTGAGATATGACTCCATGGGCCTTCAAGAACAACTCAAGGTAAGTGTTATTTCACCCAAATATGAATCTACGCCAAACTATCACTTTAACAATGACAATTGCTGAATTTCAACTGCAATCATTCTGTAATCAACACTGGCCCTTGTCACTCTTCTGTCTCATGTCTGTTGTTGGGCTTCGCTGCTGCCAGCAATCATCTTCCCACAAAAAAGGGAAAAAGACCTCTAATGGACCCCCCCCCCCCTCGGTCATATCTATCCATGCACATTACTCTCCCACTCTATTCTCACGTATGTTGATAGAAACAGGCTTCTTTGCTTGCACCCGTGCAGCAGCACCGAAATGTGAATGGAATTATTATTGGACTGTGTATTCGTTGCTCCGAGAGTCAGGGAGGGCAAGAAACAAGTACAACTGCTCACACAATGACTGAACACATATAGATATATACTTAAAGACGTGATCTCCTCCGCAGGAGTACCACCCCCAACTCCCAATGCAGGAGTACCACCCCCACCTCCCAATGCAGGAGTACCACCCCCACCTCCCAATGTAGGAGTACCACCCCCCACCTCCCAATGCAGGAGTACCACCCCCACCTCCCAATGCAATGCAGGAGAATCACGGTTAAAAGAACCTCAAATCCATTCACTGTCAATCCCACCTGAGGCAGCGATCCGCAGACTCATAAAAGAGGATTTATGGAGACAGTACATGCATTTGAAAGATGTCTAGCAGTGGTGTTAAAAATATCCTCCTTGCGTGCTATTCCTGTGTACCATTTTTGTGTGCATGTGTATGTCTACCTACTTGTGTGAGTTTTCTGTTTGGGCTTCTATATTGGCGGAACATCTATTTTAAACCCCTCCTGCGCCAAAAGTTACTTCCCAGCGTGGTCCAAGATGAATGGATGCCCACAGGTGGCAAAGCAGGGACACATTCTCAAAGCTGTTTAAATGCCGCAATTAATCTTGTATAATTTGTAAGTGTTTGTACTGACCCAAGCAGATAGGCAGTCCTAGGCTAATGCGCTGTCTCTGTGGTGACATTAAAGCTTCAGTCTCTTACCACAGCCTTTATGATCTCAGCACATTTCCCTGTGCTTTGTCAGGCTCTTTTAAACCTATTCAGCCTGTAGCTTATGGTTACGCTGTTATTTATTTCTATGGGAAAAAAGGTGTGTGGAAAGTTGGGTGTGTGTCTCTGTGTGTGTGTGTGTGTGTGTCTCTGACTGTGACCAGTCAGAACTACAGGATCCTTGTGCCTAGTTGGATACAGTATTTTTTCCATGAAACCAGTGTTCTGAGCATCAACACCTGCTAATTAAAACAGGTGTGTAACATTAATAAGAAACTAACCCACAGTCCAGACATGCAGGCACAGCATGTTGGTATGTAGTCACATTAGTCACAAAGGCAAACTGCAAACAACAGTCAAATTGTAGGATCCCATAACACATACAAATGTTACAGAAATTATATTAACATTTGCTGTCATTTATCACTTAGACACTATTATCCAGTGATTCTTACAGTAGTGAGTGCATACATTTCCATACTTTTTAATATTGGTCCCCGTGGAAATTGTATCCCATTACTCTGATGTAGCAAATGCAGTGCTGTACTGACGGTACCAAAGATATCGCTCATCAGACGAGGCTCCGTTTGTAGTTTACTACACCCTCAGATCCAGCTGGAGAGCGAGGGAGAGAGCGAGGGAGAGAGCGAGGGAGAGAGCGAGGGAGAGAGCGAGGGAGAGAGAGAGAGAGAGAGTTTTAGTGAGTGAGAGAGAGAGGGAGAGAGCTAGAGTGAGAAATCCAGTCGCATAGCCAGGGAGGTTAACTCTGAATTACGGGCTTTGCTTGCTGTGTTCCTACCACCTGACAAAATGTAGAGGCTGGTCCCATGGGTCTGTGGCAGAGGGTGGGAGCTCAGTAGGGGTAATTATCAGCCGACTCCACTGGGCTGCAGCTTTGCTTGACAGATACTCTCCATGCTAGGCTAATTGCCTATACACACACTGGAAATGGCTAATGGGCCACAAAATGGGTGTTTCTCATGCATCTTCTTTATTTTCAAAACAAAATGTATCCTTTTTTTGTTACCCGGGTTTCCTCACATGACCCGGCTGGTGTGGAAAATAGTTACTGTTCTACCAAAACTGTGATCCTTCTGGGGTTGAATGTAGAACAGATGTCTTCATATAGCAGGAGAAAAAGCCCTAGTTGATGTTATAGACAAGAGGACAACTGTTTGCCAACCTATATCCCACCAACGGTTTAAACCGATCTGTCGTCAGTGAAATGTAATATGATTGGTAAGTGTGCTGTGATGGCAATGGTGGAGAAATAACAAACCCTCTGTCAGAACAAGACCCAGGAGAGACCATTACTGGATGCTAGCAGTCTACACTGGTGTGAAAGTGAAATCAATTGAATTCCATCGCCCACAATCCACCATAATTCTTCTGTGTAAAATAGAGAAAGAATGGAGGATTTCTTTCCTTGCTTCTTCAGTGTTTGGTTGTTTATCCATTGCCATGGAGTGGATCGCTATGCAGTCAGGATTGTTGTAAAATGGGGGGGGGCAAATTAGCAAATGAAGTTGACTTTTCTTTAATGAGACCACAGGACGTTTTCAAGAACTGTCAATGAGCTGATTTGCCATTTTCTTAATTTTTTGGCATTTCTTTGCAGTAGATGGAGTATGACAGCTATGCTGGAGCATTGTGATAAACAAAATGTAAACATGAATGACAGATTAATCATACACCAATGCTAACCAATTATAGAGCCTATTAAATGCAATTGAGATTTTCCATTTCCTACTGCAGTATTACGATATGGTGATTTGTGTGACCAATTTCTTAGGCAGAGAACGGGAAATGAAACAGATGTGTCATCAGGGTCTCCCAAGTGGGGCACCGGTCTAAGGCACTGCATCATGGTGTTGAAGTTCCACTTCATCCTGAGTTCAATACCAGGGTGTTTTACAGTGGGTGGTGACTTGGGTGCTCCAATGAATGAGGGAAATTGCACTCTAGTATCTCCCTCAGGCGGGTTGGGCACCTGCAAGCTAAGTGTGGTCATTAGAATGAGGAGTGTTTTCCTCCAGTCATGTTGGTCCCAGCCACATCCCAGCGAGCAGTGTGATAGATAAAGAACGACTTGGAGAGTATGTCTGGGAAGATGCATGTCCCGATCCCTCGTCTGTTGGGTTTTCCTGTAATAAGATAAGGTTGTACCTACAAAATTGAAGCATTTTAATTTGAAATTATATTTTTAAATGACTGTCACTCTGTCATTGCTTAGACAAGGACAAAATTAATTTGTGCACTAAACACAGTCAACACCACATGGTTTATAATAAATAAACATAGTCAATACCGCATAGTATCTAAAAAACTGTTTACACCACTTGAAATGTAATAAACACAGTCAACAACACATAATATCTAAACAGGTCAAAGTGCCCCCCCCCGAATCTCTATAATCTTTTTATATGATGAAAGATACTTCTTTAAATTATGAAGGGTCGTACAGCTTATACTTACTGTTGTGACACAAACTGACAGTGCCTCAGCTAGTTTAGTTTAGTCTTCTGATGGTTTTGAGGTGAAGTTTGGTACACTTTCTGTCATGACCTTAAAGTGAATAAAACAACTATCAGGCACAAATTACAAACAGCAAATTACAACATTGGTTATGCGCTTTGCCCCACCTCTCCTCTCACCCTCAGAGCCTTCATCTTGTAGTTATATCACCGATCACAGAACTTCCCCTGTCCACTGTCTACACTAATTCCTATCTCAACAGAGATTTCTATTCCCATGGTCAAAACACTAAGCTCATTAACAATCTGGAATATTACATTTGAGTTACAAGGGAGATAATTTGCAATAATATAAGGAATACATTAAGCAGGAATCTTACTGAGGTTTGATAATAAACTTCTCAGTCAATCAGTCAGAAGGAGATATCAGCGTTTCAGAGGACAGTAAATAATGAGAGTTTAGTCTGTGTCTGAATCAGTGTCTGTGTATGAACACTGTAATTATAGTCAAGAGCGATTCTTCAAATGAGAGCCAGCGAACTACATTAAACATAAGACACTCATTTAACCTTAAAATCACTTTTCTCAGATTAATTGCAAAGAAGAAAATGAATTTTGATAACCTTAAAATATTCCTCTGACCTAACACACCTCTTACATCATCACACCTGTAAGTCTGGTAAATGTTCAATATGTTCGAGCAATATGTGAGCTATGCTCCTTTTTCTGTACTTTCCCACATCACCCAGGAGCACATAGACTTAGGATTGTAATGACCGTTCCATGAAGTATGGGAGTACTATGGGTAGGGCAAGACAACTAATTTGAGCTGCGGAACAATTTTTGTCGGAATGGTTGGTTGGGGGGTTCGATACATAAGCATTATTAAAACTAACCTGTACACCAGCGATCATATTTTGATTGCATAAAACACATCGCAATGTATCATTTTTTTTTTGTGGAAGTACTTCAGAACAGCTATCCTAAATTAAACCCACAATAATCTAATCCATGTTTGACATTTTTCACATTTACATTTTAGCTGACACCCTTATCCAGAGCGACTTACAGTAGTGAGTGCATACATTTCCAAACTGGTCCCCCATGGGACTTGAACCCACAACCTCTGGTGTTGCAAGCACCATGCTCTACCAAAATAGCTAGAGAATAAGAAAACCCCACTCTGGTATGCTCGGATGCAATAATGTAATATCAGCATTTTGACGGACAAGTTGTCTTTTTCTGGGTATCATGTCAAACACTGCAGGTCACATGCTTATATGCGGTTTAGTGGAACGCATGCAGGTACAGTAATAGTGATTATGACCATGATTGCAATCATCCTAGAAAAAGAGCTACACAGGACCCTTGACCTGAAACTGAAATCGTGGCAATAGAAAACTGTATTGTGACATAAGGCTGTTGCAGGGGTTACAGTACTTCTAGAGTGGGCCACCTAGTACTGCAATGTGTAAATAGTTTTTGTGGTTCAAAATGTGCTACTGTTGGTTTGATTTGTTTGGTTTTACGTTGTTTTTATAGTGTGTGACCATTGCTGGTGGTGGTCTGTTCCATTTCCTGGTCAGTGGGAGAACACACTGTTCTGTGGTGTTCGACCTCTGACCTGGAGTGGAAAAAGGTCATCTTTGAACAGGGGAGTATTTTTGCCGAGCCCGTGGTGGTGAAAATCGTTTGTGTTTGAAGGTCTCGTGGGTGCTACAATGTTTTTGCTTGAATTTGAAAAGAATGTGTAACTGTGAATAAGTGTGCCTGTAGAGAAGAACAGAAGAGTGACGAAGCCAACAGGCCGCCAGCTCAGTGATGAAAATAATGATGAGATGAAATACAAATACAAGTGTACATCTGTGTACACCCCTTGACCATCTTGTATATGTATTGATATATATATATATATATATATATTACTATGCACTTAAAGACAGCGCTATTCCCCAAGCTAGTTTGGCTTGATAAGAAGATAAATACTTGGTCACATGACTGAAACCCTCAGGTCCTCTTCATCTATGTGCTTAATGCACAGTGCAGGTGACCACTGTTGCTTCTCAGAAACAGGAGAGAAGGTCCTGTGGGACATAGTCTTAAATCTTAGCATGAAGGCTGTTGGAATTGCCAACAGTGTTCATTTAGCCTGCAGCTCAGCTGGTGGAGTATGTGTTTGTAATACCAGAGTTGTGGATGAGTGTGTGCTAAATGAATGAATGTAAAATATCACCATACCCCCCCTAAAAAATTTTTGTAGCTTTTCAATCATGAGTCATACCTTAAAAAATGCCCCGGATTAAGTTTAAGTTATTTAGTAAGCTGTTGAATATGAGGCTTAAAAAAAAGCTTCTTCAAGGTGAAATGCCAAATATTATGACATCAGCTCTATTGGCTTTTTTTCCCCGAATTGGTTAGTAGAGGCAGGCAAGGGGCTTGTTTTCTTAATCTTGAGAATAATTTTAGTTTTGTTTTCTCTGATCTTATTTGAGCTGAAAGGGACAATATTAAATGGTTCTTGCAAGTTGAGGAATACCTCAATTAGGTGGGACCAATGCTGTAGGCCACTGGTCCTTAAACTTCTTCTGGGGAGCCCGAGGTTCTCAAGCACTTGATAATTAGTAGATGAATGCATTCAGGTGTGCTGGAGTCTGGAATGCGTCTAATAAATGGAATGGCTGAGAATCCCCAGGAGATGTTTGAGAACCAGGGGTTTTTTTTATATGAACCGTGGTTTATATTTTTAATTTATCATTTTCTTTCACATTAATAATGACAAATCCTCTTGAAGTTTTAGGTGTGGTGTTCTGATAAGTGGGGGAGAAGAATTATAATTTACATGTATGAAACTGAGACACTGACACTTATTTAGATCACTAATGAGACTGATTTACTTGTTATCCAAAAGAATAGCAGACAGTACATCAGAAGGTGGTCTGTAACAACCTTCAACCGTCATGTGACATTCTTTGGGAAACCACCTTGGATTCCATTTTTTTTGTGACCAATCATCACATGAAAACCCAAATTTCCAGCCATGTATACTTTCAATATAAACGCTCAGGTAAAGAATGACCGGTCTTGCTCAACGAGCTCCTGTGGAACATTAGAACGTCCACAATCTAGCACTAAAATGTATCAATTCCCTCGTCTCTGCACCATTATTCAAATGACTGCCTCTGGTAGAGGTTGTCCTTGCTGTCTGAATAGTAGAGGTTGTCCTGGCTGTCTGAATAGTAGAGATTGTCCTACAGTAGCTGTCTGAATAGTAGAGGCTGCCCTAGCTGTCTGAATAGTAGAGGCTGCCCTAGCTGTCTGAATAGTAGAGGCTGCTATAGCTGTTTGAATGGTAGTGGTTTCTCAAGTTGTCTGAATGGTAGTGGATGTCCTAGATGTCTGTATTGTAGAGGTTGTCCTTGATGTTTGAATGGTAGAGGTTGTCCTAGATGTTTGAATGGTAGAGGTTGTACTAGATGTCTGTATTGTAGAGGTTGTCCTAGATATTTGAATGGTAGAGGTTGTCCTAGATGTCTGTATTGTAGAGGTTGTCCTAGATGTCTGTATTGTAGAGGTTGTCCTAGATGTCTGTATTGTAGAGGTTGTCCTAGATGTCTGTATTGTAGAGGTTGTCCTAGATGTCTGTATTGTAGAGGTTGTCCTAGATGTTTGAATGGTAGAGGTTGTCCTAGATGTCTGTATTGTAGAGGTTGTCCTAGATATTTGAATGGTAGAGGTTGTCCTAGATGTCTGTATTGTAGAGGTTGTCCTAGATATCACCTGGAAGGCTGGAGGCGAGACCCTACCGATACCAAATGACTGATTTCAGTTGGAACCTTGGCATGGCGCTGAGAACCGTTGAGAACCGTTGTTCTCTACTAACATTAAAGCATTGTCTCCTGCACCTTCATGCTGTACAGCATCTCCTAGTAACACCTTTCCTCAAGCAGTGCTGGTCGTAATCCAGTCTCCAATCTGGATTTGTGCACTCTTGCCGTCCAACCATCCCGACTAAACACTTCTTCACACTTTTCACTCACTTCTTGTCAAAACTTGCATCCATTAAATGCCTATAGTGCGTACCGAGCAGCAAGGGGAGCTCCCCCTCCCTAAATTCCTGGTTTGCTTACACCACACTCCAACCGGAGCATTCTCTTCTGCCATCCCCGGTCTCCTGGCCAACATACCCAACCCACACCATCTGTGGTCTCTCGGCCGTGTCACTTCTTCTACTCCACCCAATCAAAGCCCCTCTGTGTCCTGGATCAGACTTCCCACTGCCGGTAGGAGATATCTGAAGCCCTACCACTTCAAAGACTATCTTAAATAAAACATCTCAGTCTCTGATATTTTTTTTTCCTGTTTCCAGGCTCTGGCTTTGTTGTTATTTTGCCTAGTGTGTTTGCGCAAAGAACTGTTCTGCTGAGAGACTGCAGTGATGAATTAGGAATCCTCAAAGGACCGATGGAACACCTGATGTGCTTTTCCATTTTGGTGCAGAGTGCAGCCCAGAGTGCAGTCATATTTAATGTTACGCTATTAAGGTTTGTATTAACCGGTGTTGGTGGGGCTGTCTCTGTGTTCTCTCTCATTTCTACGTGCTGTGTTTTCTGGATAAACGTTTGAGATCCCCCGTGAATACATGTCGCAGTAATCCGCTGCAGTGAGAAAGAATGCAATCATCACAGAGATCCCACGTCCTATTCTCACAAGGAAGTCATCAGTTGTTCGAGAGCCATCAGAAGTATTTGAATTGCTCTCTGAAGACACTAGAGTATGCACGCAGGAGTGTTCATGCAATTGCTTCTGTATATATGCTTTTTTTGTTATGAAGGTGGAAGAGTGCATCTTCAGTAAAATTGGAGCAAAAGACATATTCATCAGGGCACATGCCTCGAAATGTCCAGACAAAAATATATTGCGTAGAACAAACTGCTGACTCTTTCAGATTGCGTCAGGCCTATTATTTACATTTATATGTGCAGCAATATTTGCCTATGCTGTACGTGGCCCTGGATGTAGTGCACAATAGCACTTTTACAGTGCACAAAAGCACCATTTGACAAAAGTCCAGCTCCTTTCAATTGCGCCCATTCCCCCCTTTCTATATCAAGTAATGGCCATCCTTTGTCAAACGTAGGGGCTGTGAAAACAGAAAGCATACACCATGGCAGTTAATTATCTCACAGGTGACTCCATTTGATCTGCATTTAGGCACTCGGCCTGATTTAAGTATATGTGCGTGATACCGCATTGAGTTAATGGAGAAGCCAACAGCTCCATCACGTGAGTAATGAGGCAGTTACCCACGGCAACACTACCCGCCCTCTCTGCCAGTCTCACCGAGGGGGCCTGCGTTGTGGTCCCTGGCGTCGGCTCTTCTGTCACTACGCCACTGCCATCATGTCTGTCTGTTGGCGGGTTAAGGAGGGCAAGTTGACGGCGGAGCCGGAAAAAGTGATTTGGCAGTTGTAAAGTTTTACAGCCCTGCAGTAAAAGTGTAAATCACGTGTGAAAGTGGCCGCTAGTGCGCGCAGTAAATCCAGGATTTGGAGGAAAACCGACACACTCTGTTTAGAATCTGATTGTACATTACAACAGTGTTCTACAGTGCCTCTGCCCACCCCCTGGTCTACCCACTGATTGATTTGAGTGGGTCACGGGCCACTCCCTTGTTTTTCAGACTGAATGCTGCGTTAGTGCACCTCTGACACAACGCCTATTGCTCAACCTTTACACCTCTTCATAACAGGCCTTCTCTGCTGATTGGTCTGGTTTACAAAATGTCACAGAAATTAAGAATGCCTGTCTGTTGTTTTTATCCACACCTTAGATCTCATGCTTTGTTTTGTCTGTCCACTGTAAATTGATCATTTTAGTGTATGCTACTGCCGTGTCAAACTAATAAAGTAAATAACTAACCAAGGCAAACCTGAAAAATCTGACCAATAGCAAGGTAATTGGTTGCAAATTGAACTTATGTTAATTATTCTTTCGTTATTTTCGAATGCAAGCTCCGTATGAGACAAACTGCCCACATTTTCTTGTAAGAATATATGACCTCACCAAATCCATTTTCTTTTTAATTGGATTTAAAAAAATCCCATTGTTTCAAATGTTATTTCCGTTTCCACTACCACATCCAAGGCTAAGCACGTACGCATGGACTTATCTAGTAAGCCTGTCTTTGCAGCTCCTCATTTGCTAAACCTTTATTTATAAGTAAAATAAAGAATGCATGGATATCTATAAATGGATATGTAAAACATCTGGATTATGTAAACTTCCCTAACTGCTTAGTGGTGTGTCCACCAACAAAAGCTGCTCTGGATAAATATTGTTCTCGTTGACCGATCTGAACTTGGTTTGGTTTTATCTGTATAGGAAAAGGTCACTTTCAACTCACTGTGGCTGTGGTTTATCAGCTTTAATGCTACAGTTATTACACTGTCATTGGAGTCTATCTAGAGCTGATCCTGTATGTGATTACTGTGTTGTTAATCTCACAAGCTCTCAAGGATCGCTGTGATAGATGTCATTTGTGTTCATAGGAGCCTTTGTTAATTTGATTGTTTTTGCAATAATCTTTCCTAAAAAACATCTGGCAGATGGTGTTCTCTTTAA
Organism: Esox masquinongy; assembly: GCA_016801175.1. NCBI lineage: Eukaryota > Metazoa > Chordata > Actinopteri > Esociformes > Esocidae > Esox > Esox masquinongy. The sequence goes on along the minus strand of JACXGI010006030.1, from coordinate 31,567 downwards.
TTAACCTGTAATTAAATATGTTTATAACTAATTCAAGATAGCTTTTCTTAAATAGAGCACTACTGTAGTGACACCGTGAGGACGGAACCTATGGAAGGAGGTTTTAAGAGCCGATGGTCCCAAGTATGCACTACAGAGTTTCTGTTGTGCACTACACTTCGATGGGAAAAAGACTAAAACCACAACATGGTTTTGACGTTCTAAACTTAAAGTGGTAAAGTTAAACACCGTAATACATTCTGTTCATAATCTGAGCAGCGTTGTTGTGTAAACATTCCTATATGTGTTTCTAAGAGCACGTTCAAAATAAACATGTGATTTATCAGACATGCCGTGATGATTTAAAGTAAAATATATCGACTGTATGGACGCTTTAAATGCAAAATATTTTAATGATTCGTGTCTATATTGAAAGTATTTATAGAACTGGTATTGTCAGTTATTGGTTTGTTTTTTGTTGCAACACGGTAATGTTAGTGAACGCAGGTTTTGCATGTGTCATCAAATATACACACACAATATCATGTATTTATATACAAAGTAATGGCCTTGCGGTTCCACTCCACTGTGGACAGTCCGTTTTGAAATGAATGACCTAAGGCAATACATAACTGGGTTCTTTAATTTACTGTGTATTTGACTAATTACATTGGAATGTTGGACGTTAAACTGCTATCTTGGGACCCGCTCCGGCTTGCTACTTTATTAGTCATTCATTTTAATTTCGCCCCCCACACACGTAGCTGTGACACACATACGTGTCACATGCAGTCTTGCCTTATTCGACTGACGGAAGCGCGCAAGTCATGAGTAAAACAAATATTATGTTAATTCCAACGCAGTTGCGATAAATCACCAGCGAACAGAACCCCATTAAAATGTGTTGCCTCATCAGTCACATACACTCAGTGCCAGGTTTATTTGATTTTGTTCCAGACATAGATGAGATCTCACTGGCTGCAGCTCCAGATTGGGAATCACACGTTTGGCTTTTTATTTTATTTTTTTCCTTTTTTTTTTGGTTGCAAAAAGGTGTGACTTATTTAAAGGGAGAAAAAAAAAACGCATTCACACCGGTGATGGTCTAACAACCCCGTGGGCCATATGTGGCATCTCCATGGTGATGCATGATTTGTGGCACTGTTTGTCTGGGGAATTAATCCAGTCCACTGTGTGTACTGTGATTTGCCAGTGTGGTTCCATCAGGACAATGGGTTGCTAAGAAGTCATGTTCTTTCTCTCCTCTTCTTTAGCCGCCATACTTGACGACCCCATGGAGTGCAGTCGAGGAGAGCGACTGGCCATCACACTGGCGAAGGACAGCATCAACCGGTCTAGTAACCGCTCCACGACGGGGAAGCTGGAGGTGGACATCTTTGAGCTGCTGAGAGACAGTGAATATGAAATGGGAGAGACCAGTAAGTGGTGTTAGTAAGCTGTTAACTCTATTTTTTACAGAAAAGAAAGGCTATACTTCAGGTGGAGCGACATTAGACTCACTGCCTCTCTCTGTCTCGCTGCCACTGCCTCTCTCTGTCTCTCTGCCACTGCCTCTCTCTGTCTCGCTGCCACTGCCTCTCTCTGTCTCTCTGTCACTGCCTCTCTCTGTCTCGCTTCCACTGCCTCTCTCTGTCTCTCTGCCACTGCTTCTCTCTGCCTCTCTCTGTCTCGCTGCCACTACCTCTCTCTGTCTCTCTGCCACTGCCTCTCTCTGTCTCTCTGCCACTGCCTCTCTCAGTCTCACTGCCACTACCTTTCTCTGCCACTGCCTCTCTCTGTCTCTCTGCCACTGCCTCTCTGTGCCACTGCTTCTCTCTGTCTCTCTGCCACTGCCTCTCTCTGTCTCTCTGCCACTGCCTCTCTCTGTCTCTCTGCCACTGCCTCTCTCTGGCTCTTTCAGAAATCCCTTAAGTACAGAGAGATATGTCTAGAGTGATTCCTTATACAGAAAACCCCCCACATTTGTTGGACTGTCATGCAATATAATCCAAAGAATGGTCCATGGGGAGAAGGATTGTTCCCATATATTTGACATTTGTCTCCCATAGCATAATAATTGTGAAAAAACTGTTAAAAGTTGGCATATTTCTGACATTTTGGTTTAACCCACGCCTCCTTTAAGACTCCATAATGTTTCATATGTAGGTGCTACAAAGCAAAAGTTTGTGTCTTGTGAAGCTTTTCAGCTTGCTCTATTAAATATTTATGAATATTAGAAAAAATAAACTTGAAATATGAAATATACGTTTCAGAGAGATACCAGTTCGGTATCTGGTATCACCCATGTATTAGTGCCATAGAGTATATTGAAGTAATAAAGTATATATTGGACTATTCTTTGGCACAAAGCTTTGAGGCGTGCCTGGGCGCAGCATTTAGCTATGGTATGTTGGAAATTTACCACAAACTCCTGAGGTGCCTTACTGCTATTATAAACTGGATTAGGGCAGTAAAATGTAGTGTGATGTCATTCCCGTGGTATTCAGTCTCACATACCACGTCTAGCAGCCAATCAACAGTCATTGCCTGATCAAGATTCAAAACATGTCCAACTTTGGAAGGATTAGTAATCCAATATGTTTGCCTTAGCACACTCTAGCGACTCCTTTTGGCAGCTTGGGTGCCGTTGAGCTCAATCAAAGTAAGAGGCTAGAGAGTGTGTTTCTTCAGCCAGGTAAATATTCCAGTCTACTCTTCCTGATTGAGAAAGGAGCATAAGAATCAGAACAGCATACGATGTGCTTCAGAAGACACCTATCTTGACATTGACTGTCCAGAGTCCGGTGTGGAGTTGCTGCGATGAAGCAGAGCCTTAAACACTAATTGGATTTAATAAAATGTTTACATGTGGCTTCATTTTCATTCTTGTTGTGATTGTAATTGATCCCTAAATAGTGTTTTGATGATTTGTTTCATTACAAAGACAATTGCTTTTCACTTAAGCAACGGATGACTACAAAGCATTTTGACAATCAGAATCACCTTTAATCACTAATTAAAGGGGCACTGTGTAGAATCCTGCCTCTAAACAATAACACGAATTGTCTCCTCCTCGTCTTCCCTTACCAAATGAGACCGGTATATTATTAGCTTGTCCAGGGTGGTTTGGGATTGGAAGGATCATCCTGCGATTGTCTAAAGCGAGTATAAGGGGATTACAAGTCAATGCAAACTGACAAATAGACCGGCGAGATAGCTTAAATGTGGAATATTTCAGACACTCAAATCTATTTTGTAGAAAAAAGATTATTGGAAACATTAACATAAAACATATGTAGATGTCTGTGGGTCATTTGTGAATGTATTTATGCTAGTAGAACAGTAAAAATCAGTAAACAGTAAAAAAAAAAAATCCCCTTTAAATGTGCACATATTCAGAATTGTACTATGTGTAACGGAGCTGCTGGTGGTACGCAACATATATGAAGAGAACAGACAAAAGACGAAAGTACAGTAAGTTAGACTCTAACAGGGCAGTAGGGGGGCAGGGAGTTGTCGGGTTTCTCTGACAGATAAAACATTATTGAGTTTTAAAGGAGGCCAAAATATCCACTAAACAAAAATATAAACACAACATTCAACAGTTTCTGCCACACCTGTCAGGTGGGTGGATGATCAAGGAGAAATGCTTACGAACGAGGATGTAAAAAAAAAAAAGTGTGCGCTTATTTTTTTTATTTCAGTTCATGAAACATTGGACCAATAATTAAAATGCTGCGTTGATATTTTTTTCAATACAGATATGTCAACTTCAATATTTGTTAGTTACGTTTTTAGATAAATTTTCAGATACATATGTCAGCTGCTAGTCTACAATTCTTCCTCCAAAGGGCCTAGGTTTATCTATAAGAAATTAAGAGAAGGTGCAGATGTGTTTGAAAGTAAACAAAGTTCTCAATGCCGTTGCTGGATTGAAAATATTACCAGTGGTTGAGAAATCAAGTTATGAACTGCTTATTTTAAAAACTTGAATTAACAGAATGGCAGGAAAACTTTTATGATATGTTTTATTAAAATAGTAGAGGTTAGCACAAAGTGTTATGGAGTATTATAATCCTTATTGTCTTAACCGTTTTTAAACCTTACAAAAGGTCATTATTTTATGGATTAAATTGTGAACATTTTTAAAATACACGTTTTTTTGTTTTAAGTAATCAAAGCCTATCTTGTTTAGGCAATGGCAAACTATTTATCAGAAAAGAACTAACCAACTCCATCTTTATGACCAGAATGAGCTGTCATGTTTACATGTGTAGCACCCCTTTCCCACGTTTATGCCAAATGGGTGGGCCCTGGGTTCTTTTAACCAATCTGTTTATTATTCCCAATTACCCTAACCAAATTGTAGGTATTAACTTTGTTTTTATTTTAGTCTCTAGAGTCAGTTAACATTTGAATCCTTACACACTAATAACAAATTAAGAAATGATATCAAGGAAATATGATATTCACTTTTTAGATTATTATTCACATTTAAATATGATACATTTCAACCAGCACAAGCAATAAACACTCAAATGAAACAGTTATCAATGGTCTACTTGGTTTGTATTATAGACAACATATATAAAAACAAGCTTCCACAAAACAAAGAATGCAACATTTACCCCAAAGCAAATTATCACACAAATGTATGCATTCACAAGCACATATGGTAGATTGGCAAGTGTAAGACCACGTTGTAGGCCCAATACGACGCTCGCGTATGTTGAGTCCCAAAACTGTTTGGTCACTTCACTCCTACAGAGGAAATAAAAGAAACAATCCAGTACCTCAGTAAAGTCCCATCAGCATGTACTGGTTCTTTGGCTTCTGGCCATAGAAAACGAAGGATGACGTTGTTGCCTACTATCTGAATCTAGTGGTGCCATAGGAACTCTGAGCATACAGGTCTGGTTCAGAGCACTATCTGCATCCCACGTCAATAGTAGTCAACGCTCAATATAGAACAATGTAGCTAACACCCACTAGAATAACAGTGCTATTCTTCTGATACTGTATGCTATTAGCTACTCACTTCGCTAATGAGCAAGCTTGCATAATATATGTGATATACAGTATCTCATGAAAGTGAGTACACCCCTCACATTTTTGCAAATATATGATTATATCTTTTCATGTGACAACACTGAAAAAATTACACTTTGCTACAATGTAAAGTAGTGAGTGTACAGCTTGTATAACAGTGTAAATTTGCTGTCCCCTCAAAATAACACAACACACAGCCATGAATGTCTAAACCGCTGGCAACAATGAATGACTAGCCTGAACATGTAAATATGACTAATGAGGTGGACTGGATTAGGAAGAATCCTAATAGCAATTCCATTAGCCTATTACCTTGGCCTTCTGAACAAATAAAGTGCAATAATATTTTAGCATAGCATTACAATTTCAAGAAGTAGATTTTAGTGCTGATATTTGGATAAAATACATCCGAATAATATACTTTTCTTTCATAGCCAGGAAACCAGTCTGTTTAGCAAATATTCCTTGCTCCCTGCGAATTATTGGCCCTTAACACAGACAAAAAGTGACTGGAAGGTTGGCTAAACTAATAATACCTATAGGTGATGGCCATTCGAGGCTTCATTGCCGTTTTTCTAGCAGCAGGATATCATGCTAGCAGTTCTAACTCAGATTTTCTTTTTCAAAATAAAAGCCAACATTGAAATATATAAGGCAATATAGTTATCAATCTAGTCGGTACATTTTATGTTTAATGTCCATTCCAAAGCTGCTCTTGTCTGTTCTTTTTTACAGACTAGATTGTTAACTCTGTTACCTTATAAATTTCAACAATGGCTTTTATTGTGATAAAGAAAATTTGAGTGCTGCCAGCATAATATCCTGCTGCTAAAATAACGCAAATGAAGCCTCATTTGACCTTTACTACTATAGACTATTTTTTTGAGCTGGGGCTCCCTAAAATGACAACTGTACCCTGATTTTTAATTATTCTGAAAATCAACAGGATTTAAAAGACCATGAAAGCTTCTCCTCACATAGAAACAACTGTATCTCCCTGCTCGGCTGGCCGCTTGCAAACCGTTCTAATTTAGTGCCGTAGTGGCGATGAGCAGGCAGCAATTGGATTAGGGATGGATGAGTGGCACCAGTCAGGGTGAAATGTCACACAGCCAGCACTACCTGTGTTGCCCGGCCCTGGCCCAGTGTGTATGGGTGCGTGTACCAGTGTACGTGTCTGCCCGCTGGCCCGGCCATAGCCGTCACACAGCACCACAGCTGCTCCTTCTCGTTTACCGGGGATCTGTTCGGGATCCCTTCGGTTGGACGGGAAGTCATCTGAGACCACCAAGCTTTGTCCAGGTGTTTCTGGTTGTGTGTCGCCTGTGTATGGAGGCTGTAATGTGTGTATACATATGGACGTTGTAATGAACACCGGGACCAGGGGTTTGAGGTTCCAACTGCGGAACGCAACTGTCGATTTATTAGCGAAAGCACAAGGGATAAGGCACAAGCAAAACGAGAGACAGGCAGGCAGATTCGGTAACCAGGTGATCAGTCCGCGGAGACGACGGTACATGAAGGAACAGGCAGGCAGGATAATCCACGGGACAGGCAGGCGGGTACGGTAACCAGGTAATCAGTCCACGAGGGCGACAGTACAGGCAGGGGCAAGCAGGTAGGAGAATCCACTGGGCAGGCAGGCAGGTCACAAGGCAGGATACTATACTTCAAGACAAACGGGGACAGAGCAAGAAAAGGAGAGGACAACGGCCTGGGAATGAGAACAAGGAAGAGCGCTATGCAAAGGCTTGGCAGGTCCACTACGAACAATACCTCACAACTGAGTGGAGGTGGAGAACAGGCTGATATAGAGAGGGTAACGAGGAACAGGTGTTCAGTATTCTGGTGATTGGGATCTGGATTGCGGGCTGCGTTCAGGTACATTGGGAAGTGACTGTGTAGCGGTGGCCGGTAAGGAACACGAGAGGGAGCGGCTGGGGCAGGAACGATGCGAGGACCTCACAGGACCCCCCACCCTACGGCCGGCTCCTGATGGCCGGGACTGCCGTGGCGGACGACCCCGCGGACGGGGCGCAGGGCGATCCGGGTGGGCGGCGTGGAATTGCGCAGCAAGGTCCGCGTAGAGGACGTCGCGAGCAGGAATCCAGGCTCGCTCCTCCGGGCCATATCCTTCCCAATCCACCAGGTATTGCAGGCATCCACCTCCACTACAAACGGTAGCGTGGGATCAGGCTGGCGGAGAATGGGGGCCGCGGTGAACAGGTCCTTCTGCTTTTCAAACACTGAAATGGCAGATTCAGACCAGCGCAGCGTGCAAGCCTTCTGACCGGTCAGGGCGGACAACGGGGCTGTGATGGTGCTGAAATTCCGGATGAAACGCCGGTAGTAATTGGCAAAGCCCAAGAAACGCTGCATCTCCTTGACGGTTTGAGGTCGAGGGCACTGACGTACCGCGGAAATTTTGCTCTCATCCATCCGGACACCGCCTGGTGACAGCGCCGACCCCAGGAAGGTGACCATGGAGACGTGGAACACGCTTTTTTCCAGCTTCACGTACAGGTGATGCTGCTGCAACCTTTGTAAAACCTGTTGGACATGGCTGATGTGCTCCGGTAGCGTCTTGGAATAAATGAGAATGTCATCAATGTACACTATAATAAACCGATCGATCATATCCCTGAAGATGTCGTTCATAAATGACTGGAAGACAGCAGGGGCGTTGGTGAGGCCGAAAGGCATGACACAATACTCATAGTGGCCACGCTGCGTGATAAAAGCAGTCTTCCACTCATCCCCTTCTCGTATACGCACCAAATGGTATGCGCTCCACAGGTCCAGTTTGGTGAAGATGGTGGCTTGTCCGACCTGTTCGAGTGCAGCCGAAATCAATGGCAAAGGGTAGCGATTCTTTACGGTTATCTCGTTCAGCCCCCGGTAATCGATACAGGGTCACAGACCGCCGTCCTTTTTCCCAACGAAGAAGAAACTGGAAGCTGCCGGAGACGTCGACGGGCGGATGGCTCCTTGACGCAGAGATTCATCTATGTATGTATTCATAGCTTTGGTTTCGGGGATGGACAAAGGGTATACGCGGCCCCGGGGAAGCAGAGCTCCTCTGACCAGGTCTATGGCGCAGTCCCACGGGCGATGTGGCGGCAACTCTGAAGCCTTCTCCTCGCTGAATACCTGTTTATATTGGTGGTAGACAGACGGGAGCTCCGGGGGGAGGCTGAAGGTGTACCTTCCACCGAGGTGGCCCTGCAGGGTACACTCAAACAACGGGACAGACAGGACGTGCTCCAGGCCGTCAATTCCCCCTTACTCCAGGAGATGTCTGGATCATGTATACAGAGCCAGGGGTGTCCTAGTACCACTGGTTCATGGGGAGAGGACACCACCAATAGCTGAATGAGCTCGGAGTGCAGAGCACCTACTCGCATGTTCAACGGTTCAGTCTGCTGGTAGACATAGCCGGTCCCGAGAGGTTCCCCGTCCAGGGCCTTCACTCGCAGTGGCAGATCTAGTGGGTGTAATTTAATCCCCAATTGCTCCGCCATTCCCAGATCCATGAAACTGCCCGCGGCTCCAGAGTCGACTAAACCCTCCATGCAGACCGGAACCCTCTTAACATAAAAACTCACTGGTAGGTGTAACTGCTTCTGGGTGACGTTTAACAGGAGGGACTGTCCTACCCGAAGGTTAGCTGAGGTCCCAGTCTCTCCGGGGTGAGGAGGCCTGACTGGGCACTGGTAGGCCATGTGTCCCCTCTCGCCGCAGTACAGGCAAAGACCCTCCATACGACGACGACGGTGCTCGGTGGCGGTCAAACGGGAGGGGACCAAACGCTTAGGTTCCATCTCTGCTGGAGGCGCCAGAATAGGGACTGAAGGGGGAGCCGTGCGTAATCGTGGGGTGGCTGTTCTCCTCCGGTCCAACAGCAGGTTATCTATGGCGATGGAAACGTTGATGTACTCGTTGAGGGAAATCAGGTCACCCCTACAGGCCAGTTCGGCCTGTAGTTCCCGGTTCAGCCCCCTACGATACACTGTCAGCAGCGCAGCCTCACTCCACCCACTACCTGCAGCCAAAGTGCGGAACTCCAGGGCGTATGCAGCAGCGGTGCGCGTCCCCTGCTTGGTCTCGCACAGTTGATCCCCGACGTGGCGCCCAGAAACAGGGTGGTCAAACACCTCCCTAAACAACGATAAAAACTGAGCCTCTGAGCTCAGTTCGGGGCTGTTGACAGACCACAGAGCTGTGGCCCACTCCAGGGCTTTGTCTGTCAACAGGGAGATGACAAAATCCACCTTGTTCTTGTCGCAGGTGAACTGGCTCGGGTGTTGGGTGACGTACAGCGAGCACTGCATCAGAAACCCCTTGCACTTTCCCGGAGACCCATCGTACTTGCTCGGCAGGGAAACAAAAGGAAGGGAAGCGGAGGCAGTAACCACAACGGACGGAGGAGGCGTGGGCATGGTTTGCCGAAGTAATTGGCTCAACTCCTCGATCTTCTCCTCCTGTAGCGACAGTCGCTCTTGAAGTTCTGCTGAATCCATCAGTAGGGTGAGGTATTCTGTAATGAACACCGGGACCAGGGGTTTGAGGTTCCAATTGCGGAACGCAACTGTCGATTTATTAGCGAAAGCACAAGGGATAAGGCACGAGCAAAACGAGAGACAGGCAGGCAGATTCGGTAACCAGGTGATCAGTCCGCGGAGACGACGGTACATGAAGGAACAGGCAGGCAGGATAATCCACGGGACAGGCAGGCGGGTACGGTAACCAGGTAATCAGTCCACGAGGGCGACAGTACAGGCAGGGGCAAGCAGGTAGGAGAATCCACTGGGCAGGCAGGCAGGTCACAAGGCAGGATACTATACTTCAAGACAAACGGGGACAGAGCAAGAAAAGGAGAGGACAACAGGCTGGGAATGAGAACAAGGAAGAGCGCTATGCAAAGGCTTGGCAGGTCCACTACGAACAATACCTCACAACTGAGTGGAGGTGGAGAACAGGCTGATATAAAGAGGGTAACGAGGAACAGGTGTTCAGTATTCTGGTGATTGGAATCTGGATTGCGGGCTGCGTTCAGGTACATTGGGAAGTGACTGTGTAGCGGTGGCCGGTAAGGAACACGAGAGGGGAGGGGCTTGGGCAGGAACGATGCGAGGACCTCACAGACGTGGATATGAGTGGCATTCCTTTGACGCTGAACTCAGCTCTTGTGTTTAAGTTGCACTGACAAATTGGCAGGTTCTGAGGTTTTTAATATGAAGACATTGATTTCAGATGAATCAATTGTTAATTTACAGAACGGACTACAGACAACTCGTGACCTTCTGACCAAGGTTAAACAGAGTCCGTGCAGCATTTCGTTTTAACAATGTTGTACAAGTGGTCCGTAGTCAACTCTCAGATGAAAAGTACTGTGGTTTCAATGTTACATTTGTACAATCGAAAATGGTTCACAGTATTGTGGTGGTGAAGTGCCTGTCAGCAGGAACGTCACTAGAGATTCATGAATGGGGAGCTAAGCCTCTTTTAGGGGGGTCTGGGCATACTCCCCCAGGATTTTTTTTTTAAGTCCCCAAAACATCTTTTCATCATGAATTTTTAGAGTAACAACGGGTGTAAAATCTATCAAAATAAGGTTGTTTTTGGTCAGTGTTGGCTAAAAGTAAACCTGTCTCATAGTTGATCTAATATAACTTAAATTTTATCCAAATAAAGAAATTAAAGTCCACTCTGTCCCTATCCATCCATCATCAACAAAAGGCACAAAAAAGGCTGTACTATGTAGCCAAAATACTTTTGGGATTTTATTTTGAGAGAGTGAGAGAGACTTCAGCTATAGTTCATAGTTAATGAATATCTACATCATTTCAAAACAGATTTAGTAATTGGCCTATTGATCTCCGAATGAAGGCATTAAAAAACGTATTATCCTTATACTAAAATACTAAAATAAACATACATGAATATTTTTAGGTAGTTGGCTAGGAACGTTGCTAAAAAAATAGGACCCCGGACACCGTCCCATGACTTGTGTGACAGACCATGATGTGGTCGAATTTCACAAATTGCAACCTGTCTAAAACATTTTCCATATATTACATTTTTAAAAGCTAAAAAAAAGGTTTAACCTCCATACATTTCTGTAAAAAATGGTGGTAGGCCAGCTGAAAGGTTCTATTTATTAGCAAAACATACCTTTGTTTTTAGTGCATTTACATTTTGAACTTGAGAGGATTTACTTCTCCGACCACTAGAAACCGATGGCCGATAGTAGGAAGATGGTACAGTAGCTACTATTTACAGAAGGAAGCTCTTCAGATTTACGAGTTATGTTCAAAGCATCAAACCTAACTGAACATGCTGCCAAATGACCATGATTCTATACACTTCTATACAATATGTAAGAAGTTTAAGATGTGATGGAACGGTTGACGAATAAAGCAATCACAGAGAAAATATATTGACTAATATATTGATTTATTTAGGTAGGGCTAATGAATCGTTAGGCCTATAAAAATAGGCCTAGCAATGTCCCTGCCTGTCAGGCTGGTTTGGTCTCTGTAGTTGGGTTATGCCATGGTGGGAGGAGAGGACGGCGGACAGACTCTATTGGATGACTAAGGGATTATTTATTAATCATTTGATTCACTGCTTCTCTAATTTTATATCTGGAGCTCTGCTCCACTGGCTCATAAATAGCCCCCATTTCCTCTTCCTTTATACATCTTTCCCTCATTTGGTGGCAATCCTCAACCCCAGCTAGTTAGTCTCTCTCCACCCCTGTGTTCCAAATGGCACTCTACACCCCACACCCCTGGTCAAAAGTAATGAACTAAAAAGGGAATAGGGTTGGTTTTGGGAAGCTACCCTCATCTCAAAACGGTGGTACACCTCCTCACTACCTTGGAGTGTTAATTAAAGACAGGGATTACAGCCCCACCTGAATTTGCATTTTGTTCCCCTTGCACAGAAGATTAAAGCCCAAACCCGTGTGTAGTTGAGTGAAAATATTAATGTTGTATTTCCTTCTTCCGTAAATGTTTTCCCTTTTAGACGCTTGTTTCCCCCTACTGGTCAATGACTGATTCTATGTCATGATATTAGGCCTGGTGAATGTGACATATGCATCAACAAAAAAAACAATAGGTTTGTGACATAATGTGTTCTTAGCGTTTGTCAGTTGAAATATGCAGAGGGCTCTAAGTCATCACATCCGTAGAACATGATCAAGTGAATAGGCGGCTAATCCCAAACCTCCACAGAGAATTAGATGCTTGAGGACTAACCTGTGGGAACCGCTGGTTGAGACTAGTCATTCTGCATTAAACCGTACTCACACAGTTATTCAATATGTGAATGTGGTATTTTCACCAGGCTCTTTCTGACTTGGTGCTGGCCTCTGTGTTGACAGTGTGCCAGATCCTGTCCAAGGGAGTGGTGGCTGTCCTGGGTCCCTCTGCCAGCCCTGCTTCCAACTCCATCATTAGTAATATCTGTGGAGAGAAAGAGGTGAGTGCTGCCTTTTTTTTTTTTATATGACAATTGCACTGCTTGCCAGTCATAGAGTGTAATGGAACAATATCATGTGTCATTTCTATGGGCCCTCGGGCATAAACTACCAGGAGATATCTCTTTTTTTTTCTTTTTTTTTGGGGGGGGCTATATTGTTCTGTATTATAATATCTGATACTGTTATTATTTTAGGCTGAGAGTCACAGTTGTAGCTTTAAAGCAAAATTCCGTCAATTCTACACATTTGGCTATCGTATGCCATCTTGCGGTCCCAGACTCTAATGTAAAAATATACTGTGTATGTATTTGAAGGTGGGGGGCCACATGCCTTGTGTGCCTGTTCGGTGATCTGGCCCTGCCTTATTGCTCTTTTCAGTACCACAGCAGATAGCAACATTTTGTACAAATCAATTGTTTTGGACTCCTGTTTTGTGAATTTAACAAAGTTATGTTCCAGTGGGGGCCAAGAGTCAGGGGCTACAACATTGAACTTATCCAATCAGCTCTCTGCTGAATTGTAATTGGCTTGGCTCTGCCAAGTGTTTTGTGAAAGACCACCTCTGTAAAATATGAATTTAGAAGTTTTCAACTCAAGGTCTAATGGGTTGTTACTGTATGTTTTTAAATGTTTCGTTAGTATCCATTGATTCGTGGATGCTTTGCATAGGCTACAGTGTAGTAATTGCATAGCGCTACAGTTTAAAGTGTGTATACATCTATAATACCATGTACGCCCCGTAATGAGATATGGTGACCATTTGATTGGTCTTTAGCTTGGACTCCCTGCAGTGTTAACGCTGCCTGTCCCTATGAAGTTTTCTGACTCTGAGCTCATTCCCTGTGTGAATACATTAACATAAAGATGAATCTTACATTCTTCAACAAGTTAACTTTCTGTAATGTATTCGTTGGACCATACACCACACGAGACGTCACACCTTAAGGCATATGGGAATGTTAGACCTAATTTTCCACTTATTTTTGGGTTGTAGTATCGTGCAGACCTTTTTTCAGTAAAAGTTCCATTTGTGAGCTTCTTGCTTGCTTAGTACCTCCCATGAGCCAAACTACTGGAGGTAGAAACAAACATAGCAACAACTCAATTTTGAATCACTGCAATGTGCTTCAAAATGTCCCCAAACAAAACTCCACAGCAACCTCATGTCTCTTTTTGGCTATACTCAGTGTCAAAATCAAACCACCTAGCTGTTTCCACTATAATGAGCACAAAGGGATATAATTCTAAATGTGTGTATTTCCTCCTTTGCCCTGGAATACAACATGAAAACTTCAGATCCCAGTCGAGTTGTTTGGTGGGGATTATTTGGTGGGCAAATGACCTGTGTGCTGTCAAGGAAGAGCTGTGGCCATCGCCATTGCGTTTGGACAGCCGTAGATGATAGTCACTGTCATTATAATGGCAAATGATTTAAACCTTGCTTTTATTATACAACCATGCCAGTGGAATTAACTAATGAGATCTGTGGGCAGAATTGTACTGTATAATTTATTAACAAATGCGAATGCACCTACTTTGCTGTTATTCGAGCTACTGTCTGAACATTTTGCATAACAATCACTGGCTTCCTTCATAGAACAACCAGAATTAGTGGAGAGTTGAGAAAACATGAATTATTAGCTATTTCTACTAGTGAACTGTAAACTATTTCTAGTGTGTGTTAATGTTTATGCTTTTTCCAACTGTAGCTGAATATAATGCAAGGGTGTAGCCTAGTCATTTTAGATACAATATATGGCCAAATGTATTTTTACACCCTACTATTTATTGAGTTCAGGTGTTTCAGCCCCACCCATTGCTCACAGGTGCATAAAATCCAGCACATAGCCATGAAATCTGCACAGACAAACATTGTCAGTACAATGTGTCGTACTGAAGTACTCAGTGACCTTAAACATGGCACTGTCATAGGATGCCATCTTTGCCACAAGTCAGTTCGCAAAATTTCTGCCTTATATGTGGAAGCGTCTAGGAGCAACAACAGCTCAGCCACGAAGGTATACCACGCAAACTCACAGAGCGGGACTGCTGAGTTGCATAATCTGTTGCATAATTCACTACAGAGTTCCAAACTGTCTCCGGAAGCAAAGCGGGGTCCATAAAGACATGGCTTGACAAGGTTGGTGTGGAGGAACTCGAGTGGCCTGCACAGAACCCTGAGTGGGGGGGGGTCCAAATAAATGCCCTAGGTTTTGGAATGGGATGTCCAACAAGCTCATGGAGGTGTGATGGTTAGGTGTCACTACCATAAAACATCTCAACCTTGCAAATTAATTATTTAAAAATCATACAATGTGATTTTCTGGATTTTTGTTTTAGATTCCGTCTCTCACAGTTGAAGTGTACCTATGATAAAAATTACATACCTCTACATGCTTTGTAGGTAGGAAAACCTGCAAAATTGGCAGTGTATCAAATACGTGTTCTCCCCACTGTAAATGCCTTACAGTTTTTAAATTTGCTACACATGGGACATAACCAGACTATAGTATTCAGAATCTCCCTTAATGGCTCTACAGTAGATAAGTCATGCAGGCACTAAAGGATCCCTACAGGATTGTATGTTAGCATTACAAAATCACGTTTTCTATTGCTTTTGACTTACAAGTGGCTATAGTCCCCTGTAAAGTAGACACTTGACATGGGCTATACACCATATTGTAACAAATATGACTTCTTAACATAGCTCGTTATTGTTGAAATGTGTCAGTCACTGTAATAATGTTACGTGCCAACACTTCGATAGAGCATACTATATACAGTGCACTTTGATAGAGTATACTATATACAGTGCACTTCAATAGAGCATACTATATGCAGTGCACTTCGATAGAGTGTACTATATACAGTACACTTCGATAGAGTATACTATATACAATACACTTCGATAGAGCATACTATATACAGTGCACTTCGATAGAGCATACTATATACAGTGCACTTCGATAGAGCATACTAAATACATAGCATTCGGAAAGTATGCAGACCCTCATTGACTTTTCCACATTTTGCTACATAACAGCCTTGTTCAAAAATGGATTCTACTCTGCAGATCCTCTCCAGCTCTGTCAGGCTGGATGGATAACGTCATTGCACAGTCATATTCTGGTGAAAATCCAAGATGTTTGATGGGGTTTAAATCCGTGCTCTGGCTGGGCCACTCAAGGACATTCACAGACTTGTCCTGAAGCCACTCCTGAGTTGTTTTGGCTGTGAGCTTAGAATCATTGTCCTGTTGAAAGGTGAACCTTCCTGATCTGAGTTTCTGAGCGCTCTGGAGCAGGTTTTCATTAAGGATATGTCTGTACTCTGCTCGGTTTATCTTTCCCTTGATTCTGACTCCCAGTCCCTGCCTTTGATAAACATACCCACGGCATTATGTTGCCACCACCATACTTAGCCACAGTGATGGTATTGGCCAGGTGATGAGCGGTCTTGTTTCTCATGGTCTTCGAGTCCTTTAGGTGCCATTTTGCAAACTCCTAGCAGGCTGTCATGTGCCTTTTAATGAGGATTGGCTTCCGTCTTGCCACTACCATAAAGGTCTGATTGGTGGAGTGCTGCAGAGATGGTTGTCCTTCTGGAAAGTTCTCCCATCTCCACACAGGAACATATACACAGAAGCACGTTTGGTCACGTGACATTGAACGAAACCTGTGTCGGTTGAATATTACACACCTGACTCGCTCAGGTTTTGAAAACGAGGTGGCAATATCAGCAACGTCAAATGTATGGAGGGAACCACAAAGACAGAACTTGGTGAGATTAATGAGAGATTCTGTGACATTTTTTTGTACTATCAAACAAAAGCTTAGAATCCATACATTAACGTGATAGTGTTTGATTTCAAATCCAGTTATTTGCAGTATAGAGCAAACTAAATTTTGCTGTACCCACTCTTCTCCTGAAGAACAACTTCACATTAATTTTACAGGGAAGCTTATGGTCTCAAGAGTCTTTTCTAGTACCCCCTGTAAATAGAAGAACCACTGGTAAAGAGACACAATTGGTTGGTACTCCCGTCCATATAAGATTGCTGAAGGGAACAGCTAACCTTTATATATCTGTTTAGGAAACATTTACTGCACAAATTGTCTTTTATTCAACCTACCAGTAAATAAATTGTATACCTGTAAACTTATTTGTGTGTATCTAGCCTAGTTGATATGTGACTGAACGCTGGCCTTAGAGTCTCTGTTTTCCCAAAGTTATATTTAAGATTTTTTCAGAAAGTGGACGTAAAATACGATTTTTTCTTCTGCAGCTAATTTTTAAAATATTTATTTCTACAAAGTTGTTCTAGGTGCCTGAGATATTCCCTATTAAACATTCTCGCTGGTATCTGTATGTATTCACTTGTAGTCTCTTCACACTTGTTTTGGACACTCGCAGTACTATCCCCCCTCCCAAAACCACCCTGGACTAGCTAATACTATTCCGGTCTCGTTCGGTAAGGTAAGGAGAGGAGGAGACAAGTCGTGTCATTGTTTAAAATTCAGTCTTGTAAACGTTAGAGGCTGGATTTTACACAGTGCACCTCTAACAAACAGTTGCATGTTCTGTCCTTGAGTTGTTCTTGTCTATTAATATCAGTATTGTGTCATGGTTTATCCTTTGCGTTAAAGGGTATTTGCTGCTTTTACAACAGCTAATGGGGATCCTAATGAAATCTGAAATACCCAAACTCTTAATCACAGAGATGTTTCCACCACTGTGTAGTTAGTTTGGCTAGCTAGCCAACTAGCGTATCTTGTTTCCTTATCTCTAGTTGGAATTTAGCAAATTAATGTTCAACCATGGGTTGTGTTATGCATGCAAATAGCATATATAATCAAAACATCTGTAGAGATTTTTTGCAATTATTAAACTTTAATGGGCCTCCTGTCCAGGACAGTCAAGGCTCTTTGCTATGTCGTCATGTGGGCTGCGTCATCTAGGCAAGAACATGACAGCATTTCAATGAGTTAGTCTAATGGCTGCTGGTGTATCCTCTCACAATGGGAAAAGGTCACATTACCCCTATCATTACCTTGAAGGTGAGATCTCACTAATGGTCTCCTTTTCCAAAGTGGCTATATCGATAGTCAATCTTAGCAGAGGACAACAGGCCGAGGACAGGCTGATGGGTATATGGGACTGAGGAAGGGAGAGTGCTTTAGCCACTTTATTACAAACAGTTTGAAGGAAGACTGGACTATGATGGAGAATATTGTTGTTCAGTATGATTGCCAGAAGTGCGTGTTTAACGCAGTAGTCATATATTTATAACACTGATTAACAGTGATTATTAAAAGTGATTATTCATCTACTATGTGCTACAGTATCGCATTTTCTGACTTCAGATGCCATCAACCAGTCACAATTAAGCAATTTAATATTCATTGAGAGTGACAGTGAATAAATAATGTGTAATTGTAGAAATCAAAAAAATTAATCTACATTGTATAATTGGTGGTATGGGTAATCCCAACTTATTAAAGGTTAGAAGCACAACACAAAATGTAGAAGCACTAGAAAAGATTATGTTTAAAATGTATTGGTATACATCCTATTGGGCTAAATTACAGTGCACATAAAATCTACCATAATCTTTTTTTGCCACCAGCGTGTTTCATAGTTTTGGGTAATGGGCCGAGTTCGGTTTGCCAAAAAGTACCAATTTAGTTTTGTCAGACCACAAAAACTCTTCTCGCATAGCTACATACAGTTTTTTGCATACATCAAATGGGATTTAAAGTGGGCTTTCTTGAGTAATGGCATCCTAGCTGCCGCCCTACCATGCAGGCCACATTTGGGAAGTGCTTGGGCTATTGATAGGATAGGCAGGGTCTTGGTGGAACCATAGCTACCTTCCAATTCTTAGTAATCCTCTTGATTGTGCTCTAAGTGATACTCAAGGCCTTTAGCGCGAACAAATCTACTGTCATATTTTTCTTTAAGTCACTCAGCCATCAGGTTTCTCTGCAATTACAATATTGTAAAATTCACAAAGCGGATTGCAGCAGATTTGGGCGGCTTATAACAGTGTACAAAGACTCTTGACATGAAAAACGTATGAAAACGAATAATGTTGAGTGAAAGTGATCCGGATTGCGTAGCACAAGATATCTGGTTGGTTGGCAGAATGGGCTGGGCAGACAATGTAATCTTGGTAGTGTTTTCAAAGGTTATAAACCAAACCAAACTACTTTTGAGCTATCCCATCAACGTTTGTGAGATGCTGGACAAATCAGTGCATGTCCGAATGTTGCCCTGACATGAGACAATGTCTATTATGTGTGCAACACTGGCAACGTTTTGTAGATTAGCGAGCAATCAATGTGTCCTCAATCAATACGAGCAATCAATGTCTTGTATCAATGTCTTGTATCAATGTCTTGTATCAATGTCTTGTACCAATGTATTGTATCAATGTATTGTATCGATGTATTGTATCAATGTCTTGTACCAATGTATTGTATCAATGTATTGTATCAATGTATTGTATCAGTGTCTTGTAATTCAGTATGTCAATCCTGCATCCCCAGCATCCTATATTTATGTTGCTAATAATTTAATGAAAAGTCTACGAACTGACAGAAATAACAGAAGCTGCATACAGCGTAACTATCAAAAATGGAATACGGGATATTTTGCGATTGTGTATGTCTTTTTTGTTGGATTGTGTGGTGTGTGTATGTGCGTAAGTGGCTAAGGCTGGGAAGGTGCTTATGGGGTCAGTTCCATCTTGTCTGTTCTCAGTGACTGTCTGTGTTCATAATTCTTTACTGGGAAACGCTGGCAAGCTGACAGGAGGCCTAGTAAATAGGGGACACATGAAAATATGTCTTACGACAGCCCCTGCTATGTGATCAACCCATTACCCACGCTCAATTTATCATTCGGAGAGCTCAGAATCAATTTTCGAGGCTCTAAGTGATGCTGTATGGAAGCATACTGTAGCTCATCTGGATTTAGACAATTGTGTAACTAATGAAAACAGTACCTGTTTTGTGAATGTTTATTTTCTCTTCCAGTGACAGGAAGCAGTTGCGTAGATCCAGTGCTGTGAACTCATAGCTGACCATCCCTGCATTGTAATCCTTTGTTTTGCTTGAATGCCGCTGAAAATCTTCTAAATAATGGTTTTACTGATCAACATTCCATCAGCTGTATGAGCTATGAAACGGGAGCTAATAATCTGAAGAAAAATGTTTACTGTTTAAGGTTCAATTTTATGTTATATATTACAACCTCATTCAGCTGTGAAAGCTCTAGATGTGGCGTGTGGGTGGGCTGCATCGGTGATTGGGAGCATTGATTCATTAAATTAAATAGTGATTTGCTAGACGCCATTATGTGAAATGTCAATACTATTGAATAAGAAATCTAAATTGATATACTGTTGTGAGGGAGAGTTCGAAATTGAGCGGGAGGTAGGGTTATTGGTCACAAGGGTGGGTTTATTTTCACCATTTAGCAGGTTTTACTATATAATTTATTCTTATATATTTTTGCCGGACCGCGTAAGCGGAGCTGGCCAAGAAGAGTGAATGTCTCTTACTGAGTGAGTCACTGACTGACTGACTACCCCTTGTTAAATAGCGTAGTGGTTAGAGACGCAGCCTGCCATGCAGGCGACCGATGTTTAAGCCTCGCCGCAGACAAAACAAATTACGCATTAGGATTTGTTCAGGGTAGACAAAAACTTTGCTGGCTACAACCTTCAGTAGCTACGTTATAGTAAGCCTAAAATAAAACTGTTTATGGTTATATTGCGACTATTTCTGGTGGATTTTCGAAGTACGCATCCGTGCATGCTTTTTGGGGTACTTGCCTATAGATCACAACCCCTTGCCCAGTAAAGGAGGAGGAGTTTCCACGATTCTCTGATCTTTTCACTTGACGAAATAGTCAGTTATCTTCACCTATATTGATAGTTATTGTACCAATGTCATTCATGAATGAAAGAAAAACAAACGTTTTTGTGCCATGAAATGAAATAACTTTGGCAGTGTAAAGTTCATCTTCAGTCTCGCTAGAAATTGCTCAATTCTTATGACTATTCTGAGTACCAAGTAGATACTAGTAGGCCTATTACTGGCTAATAAAAGCCATACTGTTCATAGATGCTATTTGTGGTGGAAGTAAACATAATAAGAAATGTTAGTCAGTTCAACACAATGATTAATGGTGTCTATTTAAATATTAAAACTTGGCGTGATGTTAATGCGTGACAAAATTATCTAATGTCGTGGCGCAATTTTCTGACGAGGTAGTATGCCACAATCGGTCCCAATATTGGCATACTAGCTTAATATATACAACACAGTACCTACTTCACCATCATCCGCGAAGTACGTACTTGTAGTATGCGATTTAAGCCAATGCTTTCGATTTCCTTATAGTTCACATAGTGTAGTGGTTTGTTATTCAACTGTTATTATATGGACGACCATCTACAGTAATCTTTGTACAAGAGTACACTTTAGTTGCCTTAATAAACGTTCTATTGCCCACGTTATTTCAGCAAAAATGTAATGGTTGTGATAAAAGTTGCATTTGGAGACTATACGGAGGCGGCATGACCACCAGCAAGCTATGTGGTTATGTGGGATCATCCCTGACCTTCAATGATTTGACCCCAGTTCGATTCCCCTCTCAGGCGTTCCAATTTTTGTCTCTCAGAAATATTTATCCACTTGATACTTTTCAGTCGTTGCACAACGATATACTGTACACCAATCAGCCATAACAATATGACCACTGACAGATGAAGTGAATAACACTGATAATCTCGTTACCCTGGCACCTGTCAGTGGGTGGAATATATATGAGGTAGCAAGTGAACATTCTGTCCTCAAAGTTGATGTGTTATAAGCAGGAAAAATGGGCAAGCGTAAGGATCTGAGCGACTTTGACAAGGGCCAAATTGTGATGGCTACACAACTGGGTCAGAGCATCTCCAAAACTGCAGCCCTTGTGGGGTGTTCCCATTCTACAGTGGTCAGTACCTATCAAAAGTAGTCCAAGGAAGGAACAGCAGTGAACCGGCAACAGGGACATGGGCGGCCAAGGCTCAGTGATGCACGTGGGGAGCGAAGGCTGGCCCGTGTGGTCCAATCCAACAGACGAGCTACTGTAGCTCAAATTTCTGAAAAGTACTGATAGAAAGGTGTCAGAACACACAGTGCATCGGAGTTTGTTGCGTATGGGGCTGCGTAGCCGCTGACCTGTCAGGGTGCCCATGTTGATCACTGTCTACTGCCGAAAGCGCCTGCACGTGAGCATCATGGTTTCAGGAACACAACAATGAGTTCAAGGTTTTGACTTGGCCACCACATTCCCCAGTCCTCAGTTTAATTGAGCATCTGTGGGATGTGCTGGACAAACAGGTCCGATCCATGGAGGCCCCACCTTGCAACTTACAGGACTTAAAGGATCTGCTGCTGACATCTTGGTGCCAGAAACCACAGCACACCTTCAGAGGTCTAGTGGAGTCCGTGCCTCGACGGGTCAGGGCTGTTTTGGCAGCAAAAGGGGACCTACGCAATATTTGGCAGGTGGTCACAATGTTATGGCCTTGACAGAGACATGGATTACCCTAGAAAACACTTCTGCTCCAGCTGCTCATCCTCTACTTGACTGTGTTTGGATGTTGTAGTGGTGGCACATGGCTACTTCAAAGTCAAGATTTGTTAACTTCCCTCCTGCTCGCCTGTCCATATCCTCTTTTATAATTCCATGCTGCCAATTTCACTTGTCCATTCAAGCTTAACATTCTTGTCATCTACCAGATGCCCATGAAGACCATCTCAATGAGCTTGACGTCTTGATAAGCTTCCTGGCGATGATTCACCACTCACATGGGCATTCAGGCTTCATGTTCTGTCCTGTCTTTGCTATGTGAATGACACTCTTCAAATGCCGCATTTCCACTAATGCTTTACCCGGGTACCAGGGTCTTTCCTTTGTGCGTCTTTGCTTTACTTTAGTTTTGCTTCATTTTCTTTATTTTTATCAGGGATCTGTTTGTTCGATCGAATGAAACCCGTCACGAGAAGCCTAAGGCTAAGTAAGTAATACACATTGCTATTCATGCGGCATTTTCACAACAAGTAACATGTCGACCTGGAAACCTCACCCTAAGTCCTAAAGCCTGGGGCTTGGCACCAAGTGAGAGCCGGGCTACTCGGCCACGGCCTACTGGCCGACTGGCGCTGGTCCGTGTCAATGAAAACAGAACAGATTCTGGACTTTAGCGTAAAACACCAGTGTTTGGCACCAGTGGAAATGAGGTGACACGTTTCTGCATGCCTGGCGGACGTTTCTGCTTGGGTGTGATCCCACCCCCACCCTCCGCAAGTCGTAACTTATCTTCCTCTCGGGGAATGCTTGTCCATCCAAGTCCTCTTTATTATTATTAAAACTCCACAGTGTAACCTCCCAGGGTTTAAAGAACCTTGGCTTGACCCTGTGCAAACCGTTTCACTGTAGCGACGAGCGTTATTTGAGCGGGCCGGAACGCTCTCGCTCAAGAAGCGCTCCCCGAGTAGTGCTCACTTCACATGGTCAGGGCATGCTCATCCCAGCACGCATTTTTAAGACTGTTGTGTGTTACTTAGCTCGTTGCTTAAGCTATCATGGATTTTACTAAATACTTTAATAAAGAAACTGATAAAACCCACAGGTGCAATATAAAGACAACTTACAGGAATGAGGAGAACCAAGAACAGGAGAGGAAGTGTGGTTATGTCCTAACCACAACTAAAGAATCATTGTAGAATACGTGCACATGCTAACAGAAAGGAACAAGTGTGTAGCTAGGCCTACTTGTAACATTGTAGCAAAGCATAAAACTAGTAGTTAATTTACGTTTTGTCTATTTATATTTTAATAGGGTAATTTTGAAGTTACCTTTGAAGGTACTAGCCTGACTTTTACAATAAGTTTACATTTTGATATGATAATTTATCTTAAAAAATAGACTTATAAAATATATATTTAGTGTAATATTTGGAGCGGCAATTTTTTTCCTGCGAGCAAAGAGTGGTTTTGAGCGGATGGAAAAGATGTGGAGCGGAGCGTAACCTTCCCTCCGAATGATGAGCGGGTTTACCAACAGCTCAACTCCGCTTACATACCCTGAACCGGATAAGAGCATCTTCTAAATTACTAAAATGTAATTGTAGATGTATTTGGATCAGCATAATTTCTCAGCCACAATCCCTAGTTAAACACAGAGGTCAAACATCACGCGGGCGGGATTTGACTATTGTCACGTTATCATTTGCCGCCCTTACTACTGTTGTGTTTGTGCTAGCTGCAACATTTATTTTAACATTGTTAAGCAGAACTTGGGGAATCAGCCGATATCAGGCATTGCGGTGAATTTATGTATTACCAGGATGCCGTCATTTAACAGTCTTTTGCCGAGGTAGAGAGAGAATTGACATTTTTTAGCTAAATAGTAATAAAATATGTGCTATATGCTGAAAAGTGCCTGGAACAAGGAGGTGGTTTTGGTTTTGGTTTTGCTCTAGGACGCTCAAAACTTGATCTGCTAATATAAAGGTATGCATGGCACACTAATGGAAAATGAAACTTTTTTTTATCAAAAGAAAAAAAAATTCTCCACATATTTTGAAATATCCAGTTGTATGGAGAATAGCACTAAAGGCACTTTCATTGTAATCTTTAATTGTCTATTATTTGTTTGGGACATCTACATGGGTCCTACAACTCCATGTCAAAATGCGACACAATCCATGGAAACCACAATTTAAACAAAATATTGCCTTTGCCATGCAAGTGTTATAAATAACATTGTCTTTTCCTCACATGAAAGATACCAAATGTGTTCCTCCATTATAGAAGTTGAATGTATCGTAGATATGAATTACGTTTCTGGTCTGGGACGGTGGAAAGCATGTTAAAGCGGGCTGAGAGAAAAGGAGGATTAAAACAGTTCAGCTCTACAGTCCTTGAGGTTGCACTCTGAACCTGACTGACAGAAAGACTGCGTGCAGAGTGCTCCTCTGTAGGACAACAGCCAGAGCCCTGCAGAGGCTAACATGAGGTCCCTCCCATCACACTTCTCTCTGTGAGAATACATTAATATGAAAATTGCTTGTATTCTGAATGTCATTCATGTGCAGATATTCAAATCATTTTTAGGGGGTAGGTTTTAAACCCTTCTTTCCAGTTAAAAAAATGTATTAAGTCAGATGTAACCAAAACATTGAGCATATCTCCAATTTTTTTTCTTTTTCAGGCCCAACTTGAATCTGAAATGTTAAATTGATTGAAATCTGAGTGTGAAGCTACCCTGGGCCAGTTTAAGCTTCCAGGTTTTCATTGATAGTGCATGTTAATTCAGGATTACTCCGCTCGGCTAAGCATGGGGCATTCTGGGGAAGACACAGTTGAACGAGCATGAATCGAAGTTGAAAACATTTTGCCAATGATTCTCAAATGCAAGGATTAGTTGCAGACATTCAGAACGGCTCAAGGTCATCACATTGACATGGCTGTTGCGGGGGTCATCATTAACATAATGATATTCCTTTTCTGCCCTGCATTTCTCAGACATTGGCCTCTGTCTGCAGTTAGCCTGCTGTGTGTGAGTGGTGTTGTTGGCCAGCTCTGTCTGGTTTTAGTGGACATCATGTCCTTTGGCCCAGCTGCCCATATCAAGCGGAATTGCTTTCATCTCGCTGTATTCTTAAATTTCTGCCTGTCTTTTATGCCCTAGGATCATTTTCCAAGGAAATATCCTCTCACTAGAAATAATGCTTTGAGATACACAGAAATCATTCAAAGCAACCCCCAACCCTCCCGACGTGCGAAACACACACACACACACACTTTACCACACTCGGCATCCCTGGCTGATTGCCAAAGGCGAAAGAGGGTCAGCTCGGGTGTGCCCGCAAAGAAACCTCAGCAAGATTTTCATAATAAATCCTTAGAGGGATTTTAGCTCATCTGGACCTTTTCTTGCCTCTTTATAGTCACGCCCCATAGCCCTCAACCTGTGTCTTTCTGTCTGAGGGCGGAGAGTAATTGATTCTTGGGAAGCGGTGTTGACTGAATTTCTTAGATGAACAGTAATTGGTCCTTTAACCCATACTATTTGTAAGGCACGGCAGGGGGCATCAGGATATGGGAGGCGTTCTCTCATTCCTATTAGATGGAATTCTGGGGCTGCCGGGGGCAATGTGGTGGATGTTTAGCGTGATGTCACTCGGCTCAGGGTGCCTCTGTTCCGCCTGCTTGCCAACAAAACACAGGTGTGCCATCTATTTGCTGCCTGATCGCAGTTAGAGATCCACAGCTGTCGCATGCAGCCCCCCCCCGACCCTGTTCCGCACTATGTCATTGATCTGTCAGGGGTTGTCAGGACATCTGCGCATATCCAAATTAACTCCCTCTGTCTCCAGGAAGCTGCTTTTATTTTCCCAGTAGGTATGAGTGTGAGCACGCTCAGGTTTATTTTTGACCAGGTTTTGTGTATTTCCCATGGTTCTCCTTGTTTCTCAGTCATCTGATTTTAGTGTGAGGTGATAGGATTCATACAAATTCATTACAGAGAAGGTTCACAAATGGAGCTTTCCAGTCCTTGATACAAGGTACCATAGCTTGCCTGTCCCTGATATAAGAACTGTACACCTATACACTAGGGAATGTACACTAGGGAATATATTTCTCAATTTCTATTAATCCTATAATAATACAACCCAGTTTCCAAAAAAGTTGGAAAGGCTACAAATTACAAATAAAAACAGAACGCAATGAAGTGCAAATCATTTATCCCTATATTTAATTGAAAATAGTACAAAGCCAACCTATCAAATGTTAAAACTGAGAAATGTTATTGTTTTTGGAAAATACATGCCCATTTTGAATTTGAGCATCACTTACCCTAGGAATGTTAACCAATTAAAGTCCAGGAGTGCAACTCAAAGCTTGACATTAGCTACAGACGTTTGTTTCCTCAGAGGTTTCACAGACAACAGAGTGAATAAGAACTATAGCTTCTCCAGGGAAATTTGTTGGGTTTTTTTTTCTTTCCGGCTGGTTGATCAATGAGATGGGTCTCTTCTGATCAATGTTCCACTTTCCTAAAAAGCCACCCTGGGACCAACCCCTGACCGCTCCATCTTTATCAGCTGCCCATCTTGGTCTGACCAATCTGAATGGGGTCCACTCCCGCATCATTTCCACAATAAACAGAGACATGGCCTCTTCCTCTCTCTCACATTCCTTCCCTCGTCTCCGACTCCCTTCCGACGACAGCTGCCGAGCTACTGCTGCATTTCTATGTGCCACATATGATCAGACGGACATAATCGGCCGCACCTGCTCCCTCCAGTCCCTTCCCCTGCTCCACCACAGTCGCCTCTCCCAGCCCTGGTGTTGACCGATAGGCCGTCTTCCCCTGTGCATCTGTTCTCGGATGGGCTTTGGCCAACCTGCGGGGCTCCTCTCTGTGCTCCGAGCCACTGGTCAGCCAAGGCACTTAGCTATGTGCCCTGCTGTGTGTTAATTGTGACGGTGCTTGTGCTGGGCTGTGACACATTGCTAATGGTTTATTTTCCCAACAAAGGACACCATCAGTTATGGTTGACACACTGCCTCACATCCCATAACGAATGTCTGATCTTTTTTTTTTATAAACATGAGTTTTGTTTGGCTGGCAAGTAAGGGGCAAGACAGCAGATGTAGGATCTCATTATATTTTGGCTGACCATATGGCGTCAGATTTGCATGTCCCCTCTCTGGGGTTTCATAAGGCTTCCAAATGTTGTTTCAGAGCCTACAGGTAAGATTGAGTTGGACACTTGTCAACGTCTCAGACAGGGTCGCTAAATTAGCGTTCACCTTCAGACCAAGTGCTCCTAGAAACTAGGCTAATTTCCATGAAATAAGATCTTTCACTTCACGCAAGGTTAAGTTCAGAGCTCTGTGCTTGATAACAGGGGAAATGGAAAGGGAAGAGCCTGTGATGTTTAGTTAAAGAACCTCTTCCTGTACATTTTAGTTCTTTATAAATGTGTCCATCGATAGATAAACAATCAATGAATTGGATGAATTATTCATATATTTTTCTTCCCTATGCAGTGTTGTTGAGCTGGAGGAGTGTGTATGAATCCTTCTGTAGAATTTATGGTGACCAACTGGTTTGAGGCAGCATTCCGTGAGGCAGCACGGAAAAATACAATTGATATTTGATTGTTTGACGCAGCAATCGATCCAGTTAGTTGATTATTTAATGATCGATGTGCACAACTTTATGGAATCAAAACATACATTTTGTGTGTTTTCAGTTAATAACCTTTGCTTTGTGTCAGTCAAACAGTTGACAAGGGCAGACTGCTACAGAGGGGTGATCCCCACTGGCCATCCCAAAAGTCACTCCTTGACTTTGCTTGAACACTTACACAGCTTTCCTGTTCTGGCCAGCAGCATACTACTCTATCCCTTACTACTTGAAGGCTTCTGAAGTAGGGCTGGTTCTGGTCGGTCCCAGGATGTGAGGGCAGATACCACTGGAAGTGTTGTCGGTGGTTGTTTCAACATGGTCTGTGGAGATCCTAAGGCCACAGTGCCGTGATTGCGGGCTTTGCCCTTTGTAGTGTTCCGTCTTTCAGCTGAAACATTAAATGGGAGTTGTTCTGTAAAGATGCCGTGGCACTTGCTGCAAGAGTAGTGATTTAACCCAGGAGCCCTGGCAAAATGTCCTAATCTGGCCATCATGGCCACCTAGTCATCCCCAGCTTCCAACAGGCTTATTCATTCTCACTTCTCCTCCATCACTATTCCCTAAGTCTTCACTGTAAATGAGAATGTGTCCTCGGTCGACTAACATGCTAGAGCAAGGGTAAAAAAAATATATATATATATCACCACGATGATCTTACCATTACCATTAAGCATCGTCGTAACAATTGAGAATAACTAACCTGATCTGGAAGAATGCCACAATGTGCCCGCACCGCGGTGTACAGTCAACACAGCTGAAGTCCTCAATCCGTCATGTTTTTGAGACACAAGCTGCTGTGAATGACACACCAAACAGTCCGGCATGGTCGTGTTCGTGGAGAGGTGGCGTCCTGCAGTTGGTTGTTAACGGCGCGTGCGGCTGTTGTTCCGCTGTGACATCATCACACATTGCCCGGTCTGCCGCTCTCCGGCTTCCAGCCTTGCTTCAGTGTCCTGTGCGAATCTCTCTCATTAAACGCCTGTCATGGCCCTGTCTGCACCCGTTGACAGCCACTCTGTCAAACCACAGGGGCCCATGCTCAACGTACACTGACAGAAATGACATCTCTAATACACGGCCGACCCTCCACTCGGCCTTGACCTCACCGGTACAGTACCAGGAAAGCATCAACACGTACACACTCACTACTGATAAGAGCGACTGCTAGCTAAAATAAAAGATAAAGAAAAATGA
Source organism: Esox masquinongy (assembly GCA_016801175.1). Lineage (NCBI taxonomy): Eukaryota > Metazoa > Chordata > Actinopteri > Esociformes > Esocidae > Esox > Esox masquinongy. Next base: position 2,591 of record JACXGI010006030.1, on the reverse strand, counting down.
AAAAGTACAGTAGTATGTACCAGGCTGGAGGTGAGGGGGTGTTGGTGCCGAGCGCTTGCCTTCCTGTGCATGATCTGTCAGAGCATGGCACTTGTGAACTGGCTGTTTCACTGCAATGCATTTAAATTATCCAACTGCCACGTGCTGTGTGTGGATCAATATGATTCATTGGTTTGTGACATGGTTGTCAGGAAGAGGGTGGCAAGTGTGCTGTGTCTCTCTGTCTTACTGAAGTCTTAAATGTAGTCCCGCCGTAATATTGCCTAATTAAGAGGTTTTCCGCCCGGCTGGACTGGAGGAGGAGTTTACGTGAAGGAAGCACTGTGATCATAAATCCCCGCCCGCTCATTTTCCCGTTCAAACCCTTGACATCACAACTTCATCTTGGGGCAAGTGTTGCCATTGGTTCAGCAGAACTTATTTTTCACAGTACCAGCTCATTACAGCTCGCAGGTACTTGGACCGTCTGCATTGCTCACCATGACATTGACCATCTCTAGACTCTGGATGCACCCCCTACGAACATTAATAGGTTGGCCAGAACCCTGTTGAAATATTCAGGAGAGTCCCCTGAACATTTCAGACTTAACACAATGAAAAATTGACTTTCTGGCCTAGAAGATTTACCATTGAAAGAGCATGACCATGGATAAGCAACCAGCCTGTGTTTAGAGCTGTTGACATAAATTGCGTGAAGGCTCATTTGTGAAGCAAGCTACTGTATGCCCCTGTATACTGTCTGCATCGCGTGCCTTCTGAACAAGTTAATATAAATGTCCCATTGAATGTTATGTCCCTTGTCAAATCTATGTTTTACATGTTGGGGAAGCATCTCAATCCCACCAGGGAAGCAGTCTCCCTAGTGGGCTGGCTTAGGACGGTTACAACATATTGTTTCCATCAAATCGTCAGGCAAAAGTTGGAATCATTTTCAAGGCATGTGCATCTTGCAAACCTATGTATAATTAAACATCCACATGTAGCAGTCCAGGCCATCTGGGAGAACTCATATCCGTGTCCTGATGCATACGAACGGTCATGGAGCAGGTCCTACATCAGTATATTCCAGGTCCACTTGTAATCAGATCCAAAGTTGGTAGTTGACATGAGCCGGAGGAGGTTTCAGATTATCTCTGGTCAGAAGTAAATTCTCTGGATTGTCCTATACATTCACCAACAGTCGGATCATTGCGTCAGTGAAAGTGGCCCATAAGGGTGACATATTAAAGATAATATTTCAGAAGGTTTTCTGTTCCAGGTGTCATTCAAACCTAAATAGCTGTCTTTAAGAAAGAAATACGATAGAACGTGCCTGACAGCAGTGTCTTTGCAAAGTGGGCATTCTGAACTAGGTTGAATACTATCTTGGTGTCAGCCTGTTCATAATTGGCCGGCACTTAGATACGCTCTCTATTGGCAATTTTTTACAGCCAGTGTTTATATTTTCTTACATTTTTGTAACCTTCAATGAATTCTATTTGAATATCTCTTAATTAGAATCCAATGCCTAAATTAATTTGAAGTATAGACAGTATGTATTTTGAAGTTATCTTTCTCATAAACGTGTATATTTTACCATGCTGGAAATATGCACTTTGAAGTACATTTTCAATATAAGAAAATACACTCACTGGCCACTTTATTAGTTACAGCTATTCAATATCGAGTAGGACCCCTTTTGCCTACATCTGCTGCAAGGTTGGATATGTTGTGAATTCAGAGACACTCTTCTGCACACCACTGTTGTAGAGTGTTAATTGAGTATTTGTGGCCTTTCTGTCAGCTTGAACAAGTCTGGCCATACTCCTCTGACCTCTCTCATTAACACAGTGTTTTTGTAGTGTGTGAAAATCCCAGGAGGTCAGCTGTTTCTGAGATGCTGGAACCATCCTGGTCTAATTTGCTTAGATCATGTGTCTTCCCTTATTCTTTTTTTTGTGATCAAATGTTTTTATTGTATACTCAGTCATACAAATCACAATTGCATCATTATGGCATGTCCATGATTGAAATAACCATGAAAGTGATTCAGCCATCAAACCATTCAGGGCACAGTGCTTCCTAACATGTAACAATAGATGCTACTCTAGACCTGTTGCACATGAAAAACAATAAATAAAAAAATAACACAATGAAAGAGTAAACTGTGTAATTATTCCTACACCCCCATCCCATCTGAGTGACCGATACAATTAGGTCCGGAAATAATTGGACACTGACACAAGTTTTGTTATTTTGGCTGTTTACCAAAATATATTCAAGTTACAGTTAAATGATGAATATGGGCGTAAAGTGCAGTCTCTCAGCTTTAATTTGAGGGTATTCACATCCAAATTGGAGGAAGGGTTTAGGAATTACAGCTCTTTAATATGTAGCCCACTCTTTTTCAAGGGGCTGAAAGTAATTGGACAATTGACTCAAAGCTGTTTCATGGACAGGTGTTGTCTATTCCTTTGTTATTTCTTCATCAATTAAGCCGGGAAAAGGTCTGGAGTTGATACCAGGTGTGGCATTCGCATTTGGAAGCTGTTGCTGTGAACCCACAACATGCGGTCAAAGGAGCTCTCAATGCAGGTGAAACAGGCCATTGT